>CAJNJA010033731.1:4531-29733 GCA_905231915.1 Symbiodinium necroappetens
TAGGGTTTAGGGTTTTGGCGTTTTGGTGTCTGGGGTTTTTGTGGTTTTAGGGTTTAGGGCTTCTGGCTTCAAGGTTCTTTTGAGGTTCCTTTCAGGCGTCCTCCGACGCCTCGGAAGGGGCAGGGGGGTTTGGGCTTTGGTTCGAGCTGCTACGGAACGGCTTCTTGGTTGCGTCAGGTTCGTGCTTTTTAAGGGCCGAGGGTTTTGGGCTTAATCTAGGGGCCTCGGTAGTTAGAACAGGGGCTTTGAGGGCATATTATAGTATTGCAACAATCAGGAACCCCAAGGAATAATATAGGCAATTATGTCTATACTAGGTTTGAGTGCAGGGTCCTTGGTTGCACTGTGAGCAGCAAGGCACAGCCCGAAAAATCACTTCAAGCCGCGGCTCTGGGTGCTAAGGATTCATTTACAGTTTAGGGCTGAGGGTTAGGGTTTAGGGTTTAGGGATTTTTCCTTTTACGTGGACCCCAAAGAACCTGCCTTTTTAAGGACTTATATAAAGAAATCATAGTAAAGAGCCCTAAAAAGGAAGGCTTTATAGGGTAGGGTTTGCATTTCGCCCAGGACCCTCAGGACCTTAAGAACCGGATCCCTAAGCCCATCCTGGCAGGCCTACCCTCAATCAACCCCAACTAAACTCTGCCAGGCCGCCCTGACACCCAAAAAACTACAGGCGGGGAGTTTAGGGTATACAGGGCTTCTAGAAGGCTCCTATAACGCTATCTACCCACCTGAAAATGTCCTAGACCCTAATCCGCAAACCCTGAAACCCTAAATCCCAGAACCAGAACCATCCTGGCGGTAAGCGGCCGCATCATCGACGAAGCTGCGCTCGGGAGTAGACTCAACATCCATCCGCGCTGGGATAGTGCGGATCGTGAGCTGTAAAAGGGACCCTCATATTCTAATAATGAACCTAGACCCTAAGCCCTAAACCCAAAACCCCCAGACCCTAAACCCTTAAGCCCTAAACCTAGTGATTCTCCCGAAAGCCCCCAAGGGGATTCAACGCACTTTCTGGTTAGCTTGGCAACTTCCGAGAGCCCTTAGTCTTCTTGTTCAAGTTATATTCAAAGCTCGACGCATGTGGGCTTTGGTTCTACCAGGTGCTACCGATGCTGATTTGGCTTACGGGTTTAGGGTTAGGGTTCGCGGGTTTGATGCAGGGTTAGGGCTTCGGGTCAGGTTTGGGCTTTGTCATGCCGATGCTTGCAGCGGAATAGTACGACTTGCCTCGAATCCAATCCAAGATACTAGCGGCTCCTGTGTTAGCCACGTTAGGCTTCCACGACCTAGTTCTGTGCTCTCAGCACAAAGCTGGCTGTGAAACTTTCCAGAAGGCCTCACAGTGCATGGTTGGTTTCCGGTTCAGGGTTTGCCGCCGATGCTGAGCTGATGCTCAGTGATGAGTTTCGGGTGCTGCGTTGAAGGCTTGTTGAGTTTAGGGTTTGGGGCTTCAGGGCTTCAGAGATCGGAGACGTCGAAGCTTAGTAATCAACCTGGGCATAGGGACTTCTCTTGGGCCTTTAGGTTAGAGATGAATCTTAGAGCTTTTTGGGGTTCAGATTGTACCAGTACGGAACCCTAAACCCTAAACCCCTAAACCCCTAAACCCCTAAACCCCTAAAACCTAAACCCCAAACTCCTAAACCCCTAAACCCCTAAACCCTAAACCCTAAACCCTAAGCCTCGACTGTAAGACCCCATCCCTTCAGAGCAACCCTGATGTTATGAACCACTGCATCTGTCTCAGCCTGCAATCGCCTGAATCAACCGCTCCAGACGCAAGAGACTACAGAACCATTTGGGCTTATCACGCACAACAGTTGACTGCCAAAGGCATCAACTGTTCCTGAGTTATGGGTTGAGCGAAACATACCCCGAAATCCTCTTGTGCTTACTAGGATACCTAGGAAGTTAAGCTTATCTATGCAAAGACTCGTGCTTAGTGCAGTTTGCCCATCTCGGTGCGAGTTTTCTGTGCTAGGATCTAGGCGCAGGGTCTACTATAGGGCCTTGATGATTAGAATAGGCCTTTGAGGTGCAATATGCGAGATAATCTTGTAGGCAGCACTGGCATTGATTATTCCGATCCATATTTCCGCCTCTCTCCAATGACATGACAAGCTGTCACAACCCTCCATCCAGCGACCCTAATGTATACGAGCGCGTGTGTGCGGCGCAGCCCTGTGACGTAAGCGCTTTGGGGTCCAATGTCGCAAACCCGACGCACCTTAAAAATACTTAAGGCCCGCATCCAATGCGCAAACCTAAAGGTAACAACACACACGCACACACACACACACAAGTTGAAATCCTAACACTTCGACTAGGTTTTCTTTGAGGTGGGAGGATATACTGTAGTAGAATTATGAACGCTAAGACCTAAAATCCTAAACCCCAAACACTAGGCCCCAAAACCCGAAACCCTAAATCCTAAACCCTAAACCAGAAAAAGGGGCGGAAGCCTAGGCCCGAACCCACAGCGGACACCGCAGAAGTGAGCAGCGGCTGGGCAAAGCCTGAGGCAACCACCCCAGGTGTCGAGGAGCTCGGAGGTTTAGGGTTTAGGGTTTAAGGTTCTAGCCGGGGTCTATGAGAAGTCTATTAAGGGTGCTATAAGGGTTCTGCTAGGATTCATATAGCAGTCATTGGAAGCTGGAGGAAAACGATGAAATTGGCGCTGGTGTGTCCCGTAGTTTACCTTTAGGACATGAAGGCATTGATTTTGCAAGTTAGTGCCCCTTGTTCGTAGCTGCTGTACGTACTTGCCCGGTATCCAGCATCCTTCGGGAACTAAAGTTTAATTTGCGAACATGAAGAGGTAAAAGTGCACCAAATAAATTAACAGTTACCCACTCAACTATCAGTCCAGGCTTGTTTCAAGGACGAGGTTTCAGGCTGACGGAGAGCTTCGTGAGGCTTTGGGGCTTGGGGTTTAGGGTTTAGGGTTAGTCATGTACTTTGTCATTCAACCCCTTGGGAATTTTGTTTGGCACATCAGGGATGCCTGATTGGGCTCGACGCAGATGCCGCGCTAGGGATGGACATTCCGGGAGAGTGCAGTTTTGCTTCAGAAAGCTTGATTGTCATCACCCAGAAGTTGGCGATAGTTGCATCGTTGCATTTCCAGCGTCCTTCATGGTGCGAAGAACAGCCCTGCCAACGTGCAAGGTCTGAATTTGCCAGGTTTGCCCGTGCTACAGATCTATCTAAAGGTGCATTTTGGAAGGTTCGGGGCTTGACGTCGGCTGGTGTGCAATTGTGTTCAGTGCGGCAACTTCCTCAAAGGTCTTTGAAGTTGCTCTATACAGGCCCCAAAACCCGAAACCCCTGTAGCCGATGTTCTCAAAAAACTGGCACTGAAGGAGTTGTGACATGAAGTTCCTTATGCCTGCAGTCGCCCGGCAAATCCGGTCATGAGACACACCCGCGAGCTTCTTTGCACAGAAGCCATGGTCCCAATAAGTTGAAAGGTATTATCCTGCTCACGAAAATCATTGTGCGGTATCAACTGTTGCTTATGACGTCTTCAGCCGCTTCTGCGATAAACGCTTGTACACCCTAAACTTTGACTAGTGATTCCCTTTTTGACCAGTTCGGATGCCCTGCGCTGACAGCAGCCCAGCTACAAGTGGCACCCCCCTCAAACCTCGCAGCCCCGAAAACCCTAAGCCCCAAGCCTTGTAACCCCGAAAACCCGTAAAACATCCGCAATCTTCCCATGGACCTCGCGGGTCAGCAAGCTTTCGCAACTCCTCTTTGAGTCCAAAAAAAAGGGAGGGGGTAGAATTTCGTGTTTAGGGTTAGGGTGGAGCGGCTCGGGATTCCAGACATTCAAGGGGAGGAATGTTGCATATTCCTGCAGTATTCCAGAATCCTGTGGAAATGAGAGCTGTCTATCGACAGGAAAAGCCGCAAGGCAACGACCTTGTCGCCTCTGCCAGTGACCCTACAATCCAGCACGTCCCGGACTAAACCCTAAACCATAAACTCTAAGCCCTAAACCCTAAGCCCTAATAAAGTATCCAGCCGAACATGCCCTGGGCCTTCGTTTACGAACGCTTATGCGGAGTAGGATTCTTGGCAAACTTGGATCGTAATACCTAGCTGAGAACCCCGAATCCTACAACCTAAGCTATAGTGCATAGTCTACAACCTAAACCCTAAACCTAGAACCTAAACTACTTGGAACCACCTAAACCCTACTTTTTTGTAGGGTTCCTATCATGTATATACTAGGGTTGCGAATAAGAACCCCCAAAAGAACACAGGCATTATAGTAGCTTAGAGTATAGTTCACGCCGTCCTGTGCATTCGCCGTCTTCGGGCACTGCACTTCCTGCCATGCGGCAACTCAGTCGAACCAGCTAGCGCCCCGAAGTATTAAACAGGCTCTGTGAAGGTTCATAAGGGTTTGGGGTTTAGGTCTAGGGCTCAGGGTTTAAGGATTTAGGGCCTGCGTTTAGGGAAGGGTTTATGTATGAGGGTTCATGGCGAGGATCTACAAAACTCTGAAAGCAAGCCATGGGCCGACTGAGATCTGGAGATCCTATGTATCGGTTTAGGGTTTAAAGTTTAGGGTTTAGGGATCTCACTAGAACTACAGTATGCAATGTGGCAAGAGACTTGCTATCACCCTTTCCCTCCGGTAAAGCCGAAGATTTTTAAAGCACTGAGCCCCAGAGGCTAAGCTCTAAACCCTAAGAAAGCCTCGAACGTTCTTTAACCATAAGCTCGGTCCAAAACCCTGAAACCTTGCCCTTAAACCCTCAACCCTTAGTCCAAAACCCTGAAACCCAAAGCCCAGCGTCAGCCCTAAACCCTAACACTCAAAACCCTAATCAAACCGACACATAGTAGCCTTCGCGGCTGTCAGTAGCAAGGCCCCAGCGTAGCCGGAGGAGAGCTGCCAAGCGAAAATCAGGGAGGAGGGATTTAGGGGTTACAGGGCTTAGGGTTTTTGGGGGTTGAGGGCTCAGGGTTTAGGGCTAGGAGGGATTTAGGGCTCAGGGCTTAGAGCCTTGGGCTTAGGGAAGGCTGAGGGTCGTAGGGTTATGGAGTTTAGTTTCGGGTTTGGGGCTTCTGGTTTTGGGGTTTAGGATGCTCAGGATTTGTCGCCAGAAGAACTGGACTCCCGAAGCCGTGTCAAACCCAATTTAACTTTGCTTGATTTCCTAGGGGCCAAGAATTCAAATGTCGCCGGCCCTAGTAAAAGTCGCCACAAACAGAAGCACCACAAAAAGCACTAGCAAAACTGCAAAAAATGGCTAGGTAGTGATCACAACCTCCAACTCGGGAACAGAATCATTGAAACATTGGTTGCAACCCATCTACGTAGCGCGGAACCCCTAAACCCCACACTTACACCCCTAAGCCCGAAATCCGCAAGCCCTAAGCCTTGGGCCCTCAGCCCCAAGCCCCAAACCCGAAACCCACCCTAAAAACCCTCGGCCCGATCTCTGTCACAGCATTGCTGGCTTTGGACTATTACTATTATTATTACTATTATTATTGTTACTATTTTTTTTTTGGTTATTACTATTTTGGTTATTCTCATTATTTTTTTCGTTATTCTTATTATTAATAATATTATGGATATGGTACAGAATGCATCGCACCCGGGTGGCTTCAGTCAGAGCTCCCGGCCAGCACCCTGGAAGGGTTTAGGGTTTAGGGCTTAGGGTTTAGGGCTTAGGGTTTAGGGTTTAGGGTGTAGGGTTTAGGGGTTTAGGGTTTAGGGTTTAGGGTTTGGTCCAATTTCAATCAGTTGCGCTGCCCCAGCCAAACTTTTGGGTAATTCTGCTGGTGCTCTTGCTGGTGCTTTTTCGTTGCCGCTTTATATCAAAACTTGTGCTTTTTCTGGTGCTAACTGTTGCGCTCATGATTGTGCTTTTTCTGGTGCTAAATGTGTTGCTCCTGATTGAGCTTTTCTGGTGCTACATTTTGTGCTCATAACTCCGCTTTTCTGGTGCCAAATTTTGTGCTCATGATAATGCTTTTTCTGGTGCTAGACTTTGTGCTCATGAGTGTGCTTTTCTGGTGCTAAACCTTCTGCTCATGATAGTGCTTTGTTAGTGTGATCTCACATTCAAGCCCAGTAATTGGCCCCATGAACGTATACTTGCAGTCTTGATGTTTGGCAACTTCTGTGCGGATGAGTGTGCTTCTTCTGGTGCTAAAATATGTGCTCGTCATTGTGCTTTTGCTATTGCTAATGTGTGTGCTCATGATTGTGCTTTTTTCCGGTGCTAGCTTTTGTGCTCATAAGTGTGCTTTTTCTGGTGCTAAGCTTTGTGCTCATCATTGTGTGTTTTATGTTGCGATGTTGTGCTCATGATTGTGCTTTTTCTGGTGCTAAATGTTGTGCTCATGGTTCTCATGCTTGGAGGTCCAAGCATAGCTTTTTCCCAAGTTAACGCTTCAAGGCATGTAGTGGAAAGAATCTTTTCTTCCAAGTTCTTGATTCAAGACATGTCAGGTCTACAAGGTTGTCCCCGGACGAATCCTTTTTTCGTAAACCCCAGGAGTCAAAAGGTTCCATAGACAAGAACACTAGGGTTTCGAATTTTTCACTCTATTACTATAACGACTAGGTAAATAATCAAACGCAGAGTTATCATTCTTAAGAATGTGCGCAAATAATATGTGTGTGTATTTATATAGACACCATTGATATTATCATTGTTGTCGTTATCATTGTTACTATAACTATGTCTACGATTATGAGCATTCTGATGATGATTATCATTTATATCAGTATGAGTCGAGTATGGCTATTTATAATTATGATTTTGATGAATAGCGGCAATATTTTTATTCATGCCACTATTGTTGTTATTGTGTTTATTACTGTTACTCTGACTATCATTGTCATTGTTATTGTTAATCTTATCACTTCTCTTACTTGCGCGAGTATCAATCACATTCGTCTTGTTCTTCTTATCATGACTGTCATGTTTATCAATATTGTTATCCTGCTGTTATGAATAGATGGATAGATAGATCGGTACAGATTTCTGTATACCCACATATATGCACAAATACACACACACACACGCAGAGACATATGTACAAACACGATCGACCCAAAGCAACAATCTTGTTGGAAATCTTGTTGGGTTTTTTACTCGATGTCCAGATCCTAGAGAAACATGTCTTGAGCAGAGTCTCTGCCTCCTTGCGCCGCCGCGTCCATTCTCTTGGCCAGAACATGTGAGGGAGCGTTTCGGATTTCAGCTGCGCAGAACCCGCAAAACTAGGGTTTAGGGTTTGGTGGCTAAGGCGTCTAGGGGTTCAGGGGTTTAGGGTTTGGAGCTCAGGCTTTATAGGAGTTTGGGGTTTAGTATGATCAAGGACTTGGTATACCCAGCCACTTCGGGTCTAGGGCTTATAGAGTTTAGGCTAAGTTCGAAGATGTGAATGTGTCAATGCTTAGAAGTTCAGGGTTGGTTTTCTTTGGACACAGTGTTGATGCTTTGGCGCTGCAGGGCCGAACGCCTGGGTTCAAGGTCCACCCTTTGTAGGGATGTGGAAACGACGGGGAGTGCAGAACTCTTACTGCTGCAAGACATGTGGACAAGAATTTATGTATGAGACCAGGCTGCGGCTATGAGTAGTCCTGTCCGCTTCTCGTATATGAGTTCGGGCGGCGGTTTGGAGTACTCATGTCCGCTTACAGTCCCCGTGTAAAGATAGCCCCAATCTTCGTGCAATATACCCTCAAACTCTACCCTAAACCCTAAATCCCTAAACCCTATTCTAACTACGTCTCCTGCCTGGCAGCTTTGGGTCTATAAGGCTGTAGCCTCTTGAGCCAAAGGCCCGGTCAAGAGGATCCCAAGGATTCCTCGTGCTCGGTTTTGGGGTTTGGGATCTCTCAATTGCTTAGGGTTGAGGCTTTAGGGTGTACGGATGTTTCGGGTTGGGCTCAGGGTTTAGGGTTTAGTTTGGGGCTTCGGTGTGCGCTAATTCGCAACAAACGGTGACTGCACGACAATCACATCATCGCCGTTTTCAGTGTCACCATCCTCATCGTCACATAGCTCGGCTTGCCTCGCCCCTGAATTGTCGTATCTTCGCTGGGATCACCTACTTTGCATCTAGGATTCCTCCCAAGCTAACCAGAAGCAAGTGCTTCAGGGTCGAGACTCGGAACCCTAAACCCGAAGTCTTGAAGCCAAAACTCAGAACCTACGGAACGTTCAGAGTCATCCTCTGCAAGTGCCCTGCCGAAATTCAAGCGAGTCCCCTGCCCAGAAAGCCATGACTACAGTTTAAGGGGCTTGAGGTATAAAGTAATGGTAAAGTAGATTCCCTAATTACCGGGGGACGCTGGGCTCTCTGGGTGAGCCTACACCCGAAGCCTAAACACTTCTATTCCGAATCTTCGTAACCAGAACAGAAATCCTGCCTCGAAACGGAAAAGATGCTCAACCTCTCAGCTGAAAAGTCTGCTGCCGTTCAGATTCCTGTCGCAAGCTCCTAGAGCCCTCAAGATCCCCCTATACTCCTAATACTAATGCAGTCCTAGCAGTGCAGAGCCACGCCAGCCCCCCATAAGGTTGAGCTTCCGACGCTCCCTGCTACTTGCACATCTACTTGCGAGTAAGCTTGTTCTACTTCCCCGGCTGCCAAGGCGAACTTCAGGTTCACCCTGTCGGATTCTGCAGATTGTACAGGGCTGAGGGTTATATCGGACTTAGACTGCTCTACGGTAAACCTCTTTTTTCGGCTTCTTGGTTGCTTGCACTGGAAGCCCGAGGCAGTTTTTTTTGTCGTGCGCGGCGGAGGCACACCTTCTAGCCCCTGTCTGCTGCAACGCGCAGGAGCCAAGACTCAACCCTTGTCGCTGCCTTGTAGGGGTTGATCAAAGAACCCTCAACAGTTTATATGAACCGTAAACCCCCTGCTCAGCAGTTCCTAAGCCGCCGTCTGGTCCGGAAGCCACAAAGCCTCAAGCCCCCTAGAGAGTGGTTCTCTGCACTAGCCTTGTTGGCCGAAGGGTTCTGCGGGCTTTCGCATGGTTCTTGAGGTTTGCAAGCTGTACGCATTGTACAGGTAGCACTTTCGAGCTAATGATTCCCGAAAACTACGGCTACGGTTTGCCAGCGTCTTTGGTATTTATTGCTTGTGCTTAGGGTTTACCGTGTGTAGAACAATCAAGGCTGTCGCCGGCTAGCTGCGGCTCCTGTACAGCACGAAGATGTCTTTGTTCGCGTCGAAAAGCCTTTGGATGACAGGACTGTGGGACGGGCGAGACTAGTCGACAAACTGGACTTTAGGACCCTAAACCCCAAACCCTAAAGGGAACCCTAAAGGGAACCCTTTAAAGGAGGCCGAATCCTGAAAAGTCTGAGCGCACATTGGCTGGTCTCCCTTGATCTTCTCGTTGATTTCAGCATAAGCTACGTGGGGACTTCGAGCTTGCTTAGTGTTCCGCTCTTGGCCATAGAAGCTTTGCGTTGTGGTCTTGAGTGAGTACGGAGATTGCAAGCCCCTACGCCTTCCTTTCACGTTGATTGAATGCTGAACGCCGAACAGAAGACTGCGTGATGTTGGGGATAAGTGGGATAAGACAGAAACAGTGTAGCTCCGAAGGTTGTTGTGTCCAGGATACACTCACAGGCCTCGTATCATCACCGTGGCGGACCCTAAACCCTAAACCCCTGAAACCTACCCCTATACCCCCAAACCCCCAACCCCTAAACCCTAAACCACCAAACCCCGAAACCCCAAACCCCTAAACCCTGAACGGCGGTAGGAGTGACGGCTCTGGAAGCGAAAAACTTCGGTTCTCTGATGATGCTTCCACCATCTGTCCATTCAAACAATCCCGTATACCCTTCCCGAAACCCTAAACCCTCAAACCCTAAACCCTAAACCCCTAAACCTTAAACCCTAAAGCTTAAACCCTAAGCCCTAAACCCTAAACCCCCAACGGTCGACCCAACTTAGGCCCGCTACCAGCCAACACCGCAGCTGGTCACGCGAAGACTGCTGCCAAGCCGCATTTTAGGGTTTAGGCGTTTAGGGGTTTAGGGTTTAGGGTGCATCTTTCGAGGTTCCAGGAAAACGCAAACATATCCTACTTTCAACTTGCAACCCTAAGCCCTAAACCCGAAATGCTAAACCCTAAACCCTAAACCCGAAATGTTAAACCCTAAACCCGAAATGTTAAACCCTAAACCCTAAACGGGGGGGGGGCTATAAGGGCGAGTTGTTGAAGTGGTCTTTCGGGTCACTACAGTAGCATGTGTCAGCCTGCTTGAGTTCAAAATTAAGAACCCAGAGGGTCCGAGTACCCTAATAGTAGGGATTTAGGTCCCAAAATCCATACTCTGAATGGTTTTTGGACCTTGAAACCCTACTATTTGGGTACTTGGACCCTTAGGGGAAGGCCTTTGCCATACCCACAATGGAAACCTCTGCAAACTAAAGTGACCGTAAAAAAACAGAAGCCGGAATAAACAATACTAACACTATTCCGTAGCGTTCCGAATCTCGAGTCTGTTGTAGTACCAGAACCACCCTAAAGAATGTTCTAATCGTTGTAAAGGATCAGTATAGAATTAAGGGGCCGGATGTTACTTGGAGGGCAAGAATGGAGCTACACTTTGGAACATGGCGCCGAGCCGCAACCCTGCACATCTCATAACATTCAACACATCAATCGACTGGCCCTGCCACATCGCGACATGTTGAGATGCGCTGAAGATTGAACCCTTCAACCCTAAACCCTAAACCCCAAACATTGAAATGTCCACTGTCCACCCTGAAGTGAGGTCTGCATCAGCAGGCTTTGCAATTCTAGCCAGCGATTCCATCCTCTGGGGGCTCCACTTAGTTGTTTTAAAGACCGGAGCCCTAAACCGCTAACCCTAAACCCTAAACTCTTTTACAAGGGGGGCTGCTGCACTTAAAAAAACTCTAAACCCCAAACCACTTACACTATGTTAGAAGAATGCCAGAAAGTAACCTCAAACCCCAAACTAGGTAGGCCTTTGGGATATTTTATCTTTTCCCTTATTGGGCTTCAGAGGACCCTTTTAACTAATATTTTTCAGAGGCGTTAAAGGGCGCACCAGAAGAGGGTTCCTTTAATGGGTTCTGTAAGGGTTACCAAAAGCGTTGTTAGGGGGCCTAGTACTTAGAATAGGGTTTCGGGGTTTAGGGCTTAGCTTTGCAGTATAATTATTATAATGAGCCCTAAGGAATAGTATTGGTAATGGTACCGGCCCCTACATTAGGTGTTTCTGTCTTGCTTCCTCCGACGAGCAAGGCTTCACTGGGGCTTGGGTTTAGTGCTGAGGGGACTATCAGTGTAGGTGTGTACGGTACAGGACGCCTTATTGGCTGCTTTGCAAACAGATAGCATATAGCAGAAACTCGAATCCTAGAGCCTGTTTAGCGACCTGACAGGGATCCTGATAGAACAATCCTCAAATAGTAGATCCTTTAGAAGCAAGAACTTCAGAAAGAACCCTCGTAAATGCGATCCTTTTTCTATGACTCCTCAATAAAAGACCGCTGGACATGAAACAACCCTGCATTCATCATGATGTATTAATGAACCCCTTCAAAAGAGTCCCTTACAGGAACCCTGAAAGGAGCCCCTTCAAAAGAGTCCCTGAAAGGGGCCCCTGCAGGAAGCCTCGAAAGAAGCCCCTCAAAAGAACCCTCAAAAAGAGCCCCTTAAAGGAACCCCTCCAAGGGAGCCCATTTAAAAGAACCCTCCAAAAGATCCCCCGTTTTAAAAGCTTTGCTCTCCGAGGTGATCGTGATGAAGCAGGCGAGAGTAAGCGACTTCGGAGGAAGAAGCCCGAATCTCGCATCGGGGGTGCTTTTCAGGGTTTAGGGTTTAGGGTTTAGGGTTCCTTTAAAAGCGGCCCCCAAACCCTAAAACCCTAAACCCTAAACCCAACCCCCCCCCCCCACTAGGGTTCCTCCCCTTTGAAGGGTTCTTTCGGGGTCCCTTTGAGGGTTCCCGAAACTTCCTTTTGGAAGGGTGTAAGCCTTCTGGGGCCTTTTGGGGGGGGGGGGGGGTTCGAGCGCTTAGAGGTTTTATAACAAAAGGGTTTAGGGTTTGAGGGTTTAGAGTTTTAGGGTCTAGGGTTTTTAGGGTTTAGGGTTTTAGGGTTTAGGGTTTTAGGGTTTTGTAGGGGCTTGTTCGTTCGGGGTGTTGGGGAGTTTCTCATTAAAAGCCGCCCGAGGTTCCTTGAAGAGGCCCTTAGACTTTCCGCGGCTCCTGTCCTTAGGGTTTTCGGGTTTTTTGGGTTTGGGGTTCAGGGTTTCCTTAGGGCTCCCCTATAAGGATTGCTGTAGAGTTTGAGAGCGCCTCAGATTTTGGGTGCCTCAATTGGGGTCTTTAAAGTTTTTGGGATGTTTAGGTAACAGAAGGGTTGGGGGATTGCTGGCTTCTGGGGGGGTTTAGGGTTTGGGATGGGTTAGGCTAGGTTTAGGGGTTTGGGGCTGTTTGGACTTAAGGGGTTTTGGTGCTTCCAGAGTTTCTTTCCCGGTTTAGGACTGGTTGGGGTTGTACAGGAACTGAATTCAAGTCCGTAGTCTGGGTGGCCGCTCGAAGTGTCCGCCCTGATTTTCGGAAACCCCATCCCAAACCACTTGCGGCTCTTATAGTACTACTATACACTTCTTGTAAGCCTTTCTAAGGCCTCTAAAGCTCCTGTTACCCTATACAAATTCTTATAGAACACTTATAGTCAACAGTTTTTATAAGGGTTTTTCCCTAGCAAAGCGACACCTCGTTGTCTGCGTCTTCTTACCAGACCATTACAGCCCGTATAGTTCCGAATTCAAGACAAAACAATGTTTTGTCATGATAACAACCTCAAAGCACGTACCCTAAACCCTAAACCCTAAACGACTATGCATCCCCAGCTGAGGCCTCACCGTCAGTTTCTCTACGACGGTCCTCCACGGGGACCAGGCTCGGCTTTCAGCGGGAGGATAGGAAGCTGATTCAGAAACCTTGAGTCTTTATTAATATGGTTCTTCATAAACCCTATAAACCCCTAATAAACCGTACTTAAACCCCTAAGCCCTCAATCTTAAACCCCCTACACTCCTAAACCCCTAAACTCTATAGACCTTAAACCCGTTTTATTACCGAAACCCTCAACCCCCAAACCCCAAACCCTAAGCCCTTAAACCCCCAAGTCTCTAAATCCTAAACCCCTAAATCCCCAAACCCTAAACCGCGTTGATCAGGTTCCTACTCTTGATGATATAAATCCTGCATCACCTTAAGGACCCTAAACTATGGGATTTATGGTATACCTTAACCCACCAGAACCTACTTTTTTGTAGGGTCCTTATTAGTTCATATTAGGGTTTAGAATAAGAGCCTACAAAACAGTAGGTTTTGGTAGGTTAAGGTATTCCTTATTGTGGGTTATTCCACCAACCGTAGAGTAGGGTTTGATGTTTAGGAGTCCGTCCTTCGGGCTCAGCACCCAGGGCTGGAGCCCTAAACCCTAAACCCTAGCGTCTGAGGTTTCAAGTTTGCTTAGGGTTTAGGTTTTAGGGTTTGGGGTTTAGGGTTTAGGGTTTGGGGTTTAGGGTTTAGGGTTTAGGGTTTAGGGCTTAGGGACGAAAGAACTTAGAGTGAGGGTTTAGGGTTCAACGCAAACCGCATGAGTGATTTGAGCAACCCCATGGACATGTCATGAAGCACTTACAGACACCTGGGCCCTAGCAAGCCTTTTTTTTCTGCAGAGCACCCTAGAATACTAGAACGGCGGGAATAGTCATCCGGGTCTGCACTAAACCCCTTGTACCCCCAAAGTGGTTCAGCTTCGAAGCCGTCCGCGAATGAGGGAACTGAATCATGAGTAGCAGTGTTCCTTCATCGTCCCCACACACCCCCTTCAAGAAACCCTTGACAGAAACCGTATAGACCCCTTGAAGGAGCCCGTGAAGGAACCCTACTCTAATTCCCGAGGTCCCTGTATGGGTAGTTCTTTGAATTGGGTTCCCTTGGCTACGGCACCCTTATAAAAGGACCCTTGAAAGGGTCCCAATTTCGAGAACTAAACCCTAAACCCAAAACTATCTGATCTCTCTGAGCAGGCTCTGGGTATCCCGAGTATCCGCCCTCGAGCAGAGCAACTGTCGAGGCGATGGGGGGGGGGGTTCAGGGTCAAGGGTTCCTTAAAGCAGGGTTTCGCTTAAGGGTTACTGGAGGGTTTAGGATTTCGGGTTCAGGGTTTCGGGTTTCGGGTTCCAGGTCTGGGATTTTAAGGGTTTTGGGCTTTGGGCTGGTGCAGCGATTCTGGGGGATACAGTTGAGGATGCGCGTCTGTAAGGGCTGTCTCAAAGATGATTGTTCCTTTGCGCAGGGTGCGTGTAGAACATGGTCCCGCACATCATACTTCAGAAGTGTTGATGTGACTTGTGCTGCAGGCCTTTTCAGGCATCCTTGTCAAAGCATCAAGAAGCACACTTTTCTTATGGGTCATCGTTACTGTAGTCAGGGATCCTTGATTGAAATCTTCAGCTTTTCAATAATCCGAGAATAGGCCCTAGACAGAGCCCGTGTGGTCCTTCTAGCGGGTCACCGAAGCCAAAGTATTTTCAGAACTTATACAGGAGAGAAGGGTTTAGGATTTGGGGGTTATACAGTTTATACAGGGCTTAAGGGCTCAAGGTTTAGGGTTTAGGCATTCAGGGATTAATGTTTAAGGGCATCAGGGCCTAAGGTTTCGAGTTTAGGATTTAGGCATTGGTAATAAGGTTCAGGTTTACGGCTTAGGGTTTAGGGTTTCAGGGTTTGGTCAGCATGGTGGCCATGGCCTGATCCGAGGGTGGCGTCTCCATGATGTCATTGACCGTTGAAGTAAGCCTCGTAAGTGGCAAGACAGTGTCGCTGCAGACACATAGCGACGAATCTGTGGAATCGCTGCGAAAGCGTGCGCAGAAAGCCTTGGGAGCTTGCAAAGGTCGACTCTTGGACTCCAGTGGAAGTGTTCTCGATGGAGGAGCACCGTTAAAAAAAGCCAGGCTGCAGAATGCGGAGACGAATGCGGAACCGGAGACCCTTACATTACAGATTAGAAGAATCGATGTATGTGGCACAAAGAAGGCCTTTGCCGCTATAATGGGAGATGGCTCCGTGGTGTCCTGGGGCAGTGCTGACTTTGGTGGTGACTGCAGTGCTGTGCAAGATCAGCTGAAGAATGTGCAGCAGATTCAGGCAACTTGGTATGCGTTTGCTGCGATCCTCGGGGATGGCTCTGTGGTGACCTGGGGCGATGCGCGCTTCGGTGGTGACTGCGGTGCTGTGCAAGATCAGTTGAAGAATGTGCAGCAGATTCAAGCAACTGCGGGGGCCTTTGCTGCGATCCTTGGCGATGGCTCCGTGGTGACCTGGGGCGATGCCGACGCAGGTGCTGATAGCAGCACTGTGCGAGATCAGCTGAAGCGTGTGCGGCAGATTCAAGCAAATCAGGCGGCGTTTGCCGCGATCCTCGGGGATGGCTCTGTGGTGACCTGGGGCGATGCGCACTTCGGTGGTGACAGCAATGCTGTGCGAGATCAGCTGAAGAATGTGCAGCAGATTCAAGCAACTGAGGGGGCCTTTGCCGCGATCCTCGGGGATGGCTCTGCGGTGACCTGGGGCGATGCGCGCTTCGGTGGTAACTGCAATGCTGTGCGAGATCAGTTGAAGAATGTGCAACAGATTCAGGCAACGGACTGGGCTTTTGCTGCACTACTTCGGGAAGGGTCCGTCGTGACCTGGGGCGATGTGCGCTTCGGTGGTGACAGCAACGCTGTGTTAGATCGGCTGAAGAGTGTGCGGCAGATTCAGGCAAATGAGTGGGCCTTTGCTGCGATCCTCGGGGATGGCTCGGTGGTGACGTGGGGCCATCCTGGCTTCGGTGGTGACTGCGGGGCAGTGCAGGATCAGTTGACGAATGTGCAGCAGATTCAAGCGACTGAAGCGGCTTTCGCTGCGATCCTGAGGGAAGGCTTCGTGGTGACCTGGGGCGAGTCAGAATCCGGTGGTGACAGCAACTCTGTGCAAGCTCGGCTGAAGAATGTGCAGCAGATTCAAGCAACTCATGGGGCATTTGCTGCGATTCTCGGGGATGGCTCTGTGGTGAGCTGGGGCGATCCTGACTTCGGTGGTGACTGCAGTGGTGTGCTAGATAAGCTGCAGAATGTGCAGCAGATTCATGGAAATGAGCAGGCATTTGCTGCGATCCTTAAGGATGGCTCCGTCGTGACCTGGAGCAGTGACTCCGGTGGTGACTGCAGCAGCGTGCAAGATCAGCTGAAGACTGTGCAACATATTCAATCAACGTGTTATGCCTTTGCTGCGATCCGTGGGGATGGCTCCGTCCTCACCTGGGGCAGTGCTGTCTCTGGTGGTGACAGCAGTGCCGTGCAAGATCAACTGAAGAATGTGCTAAAGATTCAAGAATCAACATATGCATTGGCTGCGATCTTGAGAGATGGCTCCGTGGTGAGCTGGGGTGATGCGGGCTGCGGTGGCGATAGCAGTGCCGTGCGAGATCAGCTGAAGAATGTACAACAGATCCAAGCAACTGATTGGGCCTTTGCTGCAATTGTTTGGGATGGGTCCGTCGTGTCCTGGGGCAAGGCTGGCTTCGGAGGTGACTGCCGGGCTGTGCAAGATCAGTTGAAGAATGTGCAGCAGATTCAAGCAAACGCGGGTGCCTTTGCTGCGATCCTTGGCGATGGCTCCGTGGTGACCTGGGGCGATGCCGACACCGGTGCTGATAGCAGCACTGTGCGAGATCAGCTGAAGCGTGTGCGGCAGATTCAAGCAAATCAGTGGGCGTTTGCCGCGATCCTCGGGGATGGCTCNNTGTGGTGACCTGGGGCGATGCGCGCTCCGGTGGTGACAGCAACGCTGTGCGAGATCAGCTGAAGAATGTGCAGCAGATTCAAGCAACTGCGGGGGCCTTTGCCGCGATCCTCGGGGATGGCTCTGTGGTGACCTGGGGCGATGCGCGCTTCGGTGGTGACTGCAGTGCTGTGCAAGATCAGCTGAAGAATGTGCAGCAGATTCAGGGAGCTTGGTACGCGTTTGCTGCGATCCTCGGGGATGGCTATGTGGTGACCTGGGGCGATGCGCGCTTCGGTGGTGAGTGCGGTGCTGTGCAAGATCAGTTGAAGAGTGTGCAGCAGATTCGAGAAACTTGGCGTGCGTTTGCTGCGATCCGTGGGAATGGCTCCGTCGTTTCCTGGGGCAATGCTGACTTCGGTGGTGACAGCAGTGCCGTGCAAGATCAGCTGAAGAATGTGCAGCGGATTCAATCAACTTTGTTCGCGTTTGCTGCGATCCTCGGAGATGGCTCTGTGGTGACCTGGGGCGATTCTGGCTTCGGAGGTGACTGCCGGGCTGTGCAAGATCAGTTGAAGAACGTGCAGCAGATTCAAGCAACAAAGCATGCCTTTGCCGCGATCCTTGGCGATGGATCCGTCGTGACCTGGGGCAGCGGAAGCAGTGGTGACAGCAGCGTTGTGCGAGATCAGCTGAACAATGTGTAGCGGGACTCAAGCAACTGATGAGGCAGTTGCTGCGATCCCAACTCTCCGTCGACAAACGAGGTGAAGCTTAGGTTTACCTTAAGCTACCATAACCTACTTTTTTGTAGGTTCTTAATATAAACCCTACTATGGAATATATAGGGACCCTACAAAAAACTAGGTTTTGGTAGGTTAAGGTAGGGTTTAGGGTTTGAATCGGCGGTGCACGTTGCGCCGGTGGCAGCTGAGGTTGACCCGCAGGCATGAATTTCCAGAATATGTCGCCAGAACCCTCACCCTACTAGGTCCCTGAGTAGTACCCTTTTGCCCTTTTTATTTTGGGGTCCCCTCACTAAAACCGAATAGTAGGAAAAAGGGTACCCCTATTATAAAGAGGCTACTCAGAAACCAAGCCTAAACTCTAAACTCTTTATGTAAGCCCTAGGCACCCTAACTTCCAAAACCCTCGAAGCTGAACGCGTAACTTTCTGCACCTTTTGCAGCCCAGATTTCAAGGTCCTGGTTCATGTTTTGTCCCTAAAGCCTGAACCTTAAACCGCAAACCTTCGCACCTAAACCCGAAACCCTGTCTAGAGACTTCCAAATCCCCAGCCTGGATGTATTCGTAGGTCACAGCAGGCTTCCTGAGTTTGGGGGTGCCTTAGGGAAGCGCAGGGTGCAAATCTACATCAGTTCATCAAGCCCTTTCCAGTCCCTTTAGGCTCTGCCCAGAAACTCGAAAACCCCGGAACGGAGGATGCCTTGTGCAAAGCTAAAAACTCGACGAAGTTTTTCGGACAACACCCGAAATCCTAGAACTTACACATGAAGCTCTAAATGCCTGAGCCGGAGCCTGTAGAACAACTAGGTTCCAATAGCAACCTCTTCTTTCCTGATCGGTAGTTGTCAGGAAAGAGGAAGCCTTGTTCTGTGTGGTGCTACTTAGTAGTCGAGTACGTAACCTGTCACCTTTTCGGGGTACTATAACCCCAACAGAAGTAACCTTTCACCACTTTGTGGTAAGATCATCCTTACATAATCCCAAAACATTCCCCTTTAGTTCCCTTTAATTCCCGTAGGATGCCGGACAAGTAAGGCTGCTTGAATGCTAGGATAACGCCCCATGGCCCTCAAACCCTCCACCCCAGGAGCCCGACCCGACAAAACACCCGGGCCCCAAACCCTATAACCCTAAACCCTCAACCCCAAAAAAGAGCCAAACCCACAAAGGCCCTACACCCTATTAAACCCTAAAGCGCTTAAAACCCCTAAACCCCCGAACCCCAACCCCACAAATGCCCTAAACCCGAAAATCCTAATCCCAGGGATCTACCCTCGACTCTGTCAAAGCTACATAAGAGCTTTAGGTACTTGGTAACTCGGGTTACAATTGGGGTTATAAGTCTCCTAAGTAGGGTTATCCAAACTATAGCCTTATACTTATAACCTTATTTACGAAGTCCCATGAGCCTTGAATTACATGTCTTCTAGGTCGCCCAGAAGTACCCCCCGTGGCCTGAGGGTTTAGGGCCTTTAGGGTTTGGGGGTTTCAGGGCAGAAGAACCCTGGGCCCTTCTTGGCTTGGTGTTTCTTCAAGGTCTGACGAAATATCATGGGGATCCTCAACCCTAAACCCTGTCATTGTTACGGGGACATGATAAAGCCCTTACCTAAACCCTAAACCCCTAAACCCCCTGTCATTCTTATGGGGACACGGTAAAGCCCTTATACAGGCCTTATCTGTGAGAGGATTTTGGGGGAACCTAAACTCCGAAAGCACCGGAGTTGCCAGAAGTCCGAGTCAAGGAAGATGGTACTTTTTTAGGGTTTAATAGGATTTAGGGTTGAGGGCTTATACTTTTTAGGTTTAGGGAATAGGACTCTTAGCATTTGGGATTTAGGGTTCAGGGTTTTATCACGGCGAAATCGCAGGAAAAGCCCAAACGTAGCTCCAAAAAGGCCTTACAGAGTCCGCAATGATTCAACCCCAAACCTCACACAGACTTCCATGTGCCTTGATGAAGTTGCTGGGTATTGGTATGTAAGGATCCCTACTGATACCATGGGACATACCTTGAACTACGGTTTTGTTGCGGGCTAGAGATCCGACCCTCTGCAAACAGCCGTTTCAGAACGAGCATTACCCAAAACCCAAAGAACTGAGGGTGGGTTGTGGCACGGAACCTCTAAAGCCGCCCCCCGGAAAGTTGTGTGGAGTCTAGGGGTTGGCAATTTGTTTAGGCTTTAGGGTTTGGTTTAGGCCTAGGGTTTGAATAGTTGAGGGTTTCGGGTGTCGGGGCTTCTGATGATTTCCAGTGATTTAAGTAGGTGTGTGGCTTGGGAGCTGGAGTGATTGGCGGGATCACTGTTGAGGTTTCGAGATCTAGGTTCTTGGGGGGCTCAGGTTAGGGTGTAGAGGTTCGGGTGTGCAACTCTCCGCAGAGACTCCGATTACCCTTGAATGAAGCCTCCCTCGATAATGGCCCCTTATGTTATTGTTATTAAGTCGATTCCATTATAAAGGACTGTTGGAGCCTTTGAATTCATTCCCATGAAACCCTTTATCCCTAAACCCTAAACCTTCTATCTTGTCCGCGAAGGTGGTACCGCGAGCAAGGTGCGACGGCACTGGTGAGCGCCAGGCGACTGGCCGGGTTTAGGCTTCAGGCTGGGGTTTGGGGTCACAAGTTTAGGGTTTACCGGCGGACGCGCGGGCAGGGTAGGCCAGGGCAGGGTGTGGCTGTGGCTGTGGCTGTGGCTGTGGCTGTGGCTGTGGCTGTGGCTGTGGCTGTGGCTGTGGCTGTGGCTGGGTGGATGCGTGGGAGGAATCGCAAACTGCAAAAGCAATGAACATCAACATCATCATGCCCAGTCCAGAATTACAACCGTAGAAAAGAGAGTGAGCATCATCATCTGTAGTTGTCACCCCCTAAGAAGAAGACTTGGAGACTTGATGGCGTTGATTCTTAACCTTACACCTGAACCCTAAACCCTAAACCCTAAACTAAAGCCGGTAGCCGATAAAACTCTAAGGAGTCGGAGCAAGTGAATAAACCACGAAAGCACTTACTCCTAAGAGACGAGATACGGTTGATGAGATAAATCCTGCATTACCCATAACAAGGAATATACCATCATCGCCATAGTTTAGGGTCCTTAAGGTAATGCAAGATTACCCATAGGTCCCTAAGTAGTTCCTTGTTGGTATTACCTTATAGGATTCTAAACATAAACCATAAAAAGGAGCTACTCAGGGGCCTATGGGTAATCTCATCAACAGCTATGTCTAGGTCAGTAGTATCCTTTCGCCCTTTTTATTTTTGGGCCCCCTTACTCAAACCGAATAGTAGGAAAAAGGGTACCCTTATTATAAAGGGGCTACTCAGGAACCAAGATTCTAAACATTCAAAAGGAGCTGCTTAGGGGCCTATGGGTAATCTCATCAACAGCTATGTATCGCATGCCCGTAGCAGGCAGCTGACCGAGGGCCGTCGTCTGCTCCTTACTGCGGCTTTTTCTCACACTTCACCCTAAAAACCCCCAAACCTTAAATCCCTGTCGGGTTTAGGGTTTTGGGTTTACGGTTAAGGGTCACTTAACCCTAAATCCCCAACCCTTAAATCCCTAACCCCTAAAACCCGAAACCCCTAAACTCCTACACGCCTAAACCCGTACACCCCTAAACCCCCAGACTCCAAACCCTTTGTGGGTCTCAGGGCTTCGGTCTTTCAGGCCTTGGGGTTTTGGGGTTTAGGGGCTGGGGAGCTTTAGGGCGAGGGTTAGGGTTTTAGGGTTTCGGGGTTTAGGGGCTAGGGTTAAGGGTTTAGGGCTTCGGGGTTTGGGTGTTTAGGGTGTCAGAAGCTGTTGCTTACTCGATGGCTTAAGCTTTTTCCCCTATTCCTGAAGGGCGCTTTCGTGTAGGATTTCAGCGGTTTTCGGGATGGGGGGGGGGTTAGGGCTGTAAGCGACTAGAGGGTTTAGGGGTTTAGAGGTTTAGGGTTTAAGGGTTGACTCGTCATCTTTGGGCACTATTGCCCCCTGAGTGGTATCGAGCGGGAGCTTACACGAGCCCACCTCCCGCCTTTGCTGACGCGACCAAGGCCCTCCAGGCCATCGCCAAGGCCGTTACGGCCAAAGACGAGGCCACGGCCTAGGACCGAGGCAAGTTGGCCTCGGTAGGCAAGGTGGAGGAGAGATGCCTCTTCCTTATCCGCGGTTGCGACTCGTTGACTGTCCCACTCGGCTCTGCGACTGTGGGCAAAGAACTTTTCCACGCCTTGCGGAACACAGCTACCCAGGATCGCCCCCTTCTCCGCTCCATCAAATTCCCTATCAACATTACGAATCGCTTTGCGTTCGGTGTTTGCAGTCTCAATGTTGGGTCATGATGACGACAATGCTTGACGATGACCATGATGACGATGAGATTCAGAGCATCACACAAAAGCTGCTGCATTACGGTATCCCAGAATCAAAGAGATCAAGGGTTTGCCACTTGGCTAGCTGTTTGTCGAAAGGTCTTTGCTGCACGGAAATGCGGAATGTCTGCAGAGGCCGTTAACCCAAGCTCCATAAGAACCAGTGTAAAGCCAGCGTAGCGTTCCTTGCAGCTGCTCTAGCACGATCACTACGACGCAACAACAACAACTACTACGACGACGACGACTACTACCCAAACTCCTATGTCTACTCTTTCTCCTGCTCCGACTGCTGCTGCTACTGCCACTGCTGCTACTGACGCTGCTCTTGCTCCCGCTCCTGCGCCTGCTCCCGCTCCTGCGCCTGCTGCCGCTGCCCCTGGTGTTGCTGCTACGAACTAACTGTAATGATGCTACTGGTATTACTACTACCCTAAGGCCCTAAACCCCAAACCCTAAATTCCTAAACCCTAACCCTAAACCCCAAGCCCTAAACCCTAATTCGTGACCCCAAACCCCCTAATACTACCACCACTACTACAACCACCACCGTCCCAAGCAGAGCAAGGTCCCGCCGTTCCTCAGACAATCGAAGAGATGAAGGCTCGCAGCTCTGGCTTCTAGCTTGTAGGGTTTAGGGTGTAGGGTCTAGGGTTTAGGGTCTAGGGGTTTAGGGGTTAGGGGTTCAGGGTTTAGGGGTTTAGGGTTTAGGGGTTTAGGGGTTTAGGGTCTAGGGTTTAGCTGTCTGGATACCCGGCCCGGACCGCCGGAAGGATCTAAAAAGTAGATCCCCTAATTTGGGAGCCTATACTACGAAGGGGTACTTTTGTAGGAACCCGCATTAAAGGAGCTACTTTTTGGTTTATAGGGTATATCGGAGGCTTCAACAGGTGGGATGAAGGTAGGTAGGATTAAGGATCCCTTATGCAAGGACCCTTCTTTGGGACTACCAAAAATTAAGCCCTAAACATTTCGGGTTTAGGGCCTTTTAGGGTAGATAGGATTAATTACCCTTTATATACGGACCCTTATTTGGGAATATCCCACCTACCTTCATCCCACCTTGCGAGGCCTCCAAGTTTAGCTGTCTGACTCATGCGGGATATAAAGCTTGGCGCTCTTCTGGTTGATTCTTACGGTTGATGGTATAAATCCTGCATTACCCATAATAAGGAATATACCATACTTCCCATACTTCAGGGCCCTTAAGGTAATGCAGGATTTGTATCATCAACACTAGGACTTTACCTCTTGGGGTTTCTGTATGAACCATAATAAGGAGGCTACAAGTTTAACTTTTAGGAGGGGTTCGGTCACACAAGAAAGGGTTCCTTGAAGGGATCTACAAGGGGATCCTTTAAGGGATCTATAAGGGTTTCGAGTTTCAGGGTTTGGGGTTCCTTTCAGGGTAAAGGTCTGGAGAATGAGTGATAATCTCGCCTTCAAGCCCCTCCAGAATGTAGAATAATTCCGAAGTATACCCCACAAGAAGTTTCTATCCATTCCAGGTCCCTATATGTCCCAGGTGCCCAGACCACAAGATACCTGCAAATAATAGGGACTCCCTAAACCCTAAACCCTAGACCCCCAGGGTAGTATTCCGGAAACCGAGCCTTCTTGGCTCTGCTTGCGGCCTTCTTAAAACGGTTAAAACGGGACCTTATTGAGGGGATCCGTATCCCAAAGGGTCCCCCTGATCCTAACTCCCAAGAAAGACCTCACCCCAAACCCTCAACCCCCAAACTCTTCAAAGATACCTCTGGTTGAAGAGCCTGTGTACTTCCTAAGGCTTCCGTATCCCCCAAGGGTCCCCCTGATCCTAACTCCTATAGGCTTAGGGCTTAGGGAGTGTGCCAGCAAGAACGTCTCTGAGATTCGATCCTCGGGTCTTAGGGTTTAGAGTTTAGGGGCTTAGGGTTTAGAGTTTGGGGTTTTAGGGCTTTAGGGGTTTAGGGGTTTAGCGGTTCCCTGACTCTTCAGGATGCCGAAGCTTCAAGATCCGCTACCGAAGGGGCCCTGCCCAGAGGGCTCGGTACCCCTTAATCAAGGAATATATATATATATACATATACACATATGTATCGATGTAAGCAAGTAGATAAATAGATAAATAAGTGTGTGTGTATATATATATGTGTATATATATATATGTACATATATATGTATGTATTTATAAACAAATAAATAAATAAATAATATATATATATATGTATGTATGTATGTATGTATATGTATATATATATATATATGTAATATTGCTTAAAACATAATTATGAAGGCCCTTATACTTTAAGGTATAATCCTTAGTTAAGGTGTAGTGGGCTCCCTGGGTGAATGTGCCACCCCATGGCACTTGGAGGAAGGCGGGGTGCTTCTCCTCTAGCCATGATGGGCAACATGTTTCGAAAACTCTGGAGGGCTGCTTGTGCTTCAGACTTTTGCAAGCATCCCGCTGCTGAGTTTTTCTGGGATGATCCCCAAGTAACGCTTGCAGGCCGATGCGCGAGACCTGGAGGCAGTCAGGGTTTCACTCAAAGGATCAAGCGACGTCATAGACAGGATTTTCCTGGGTTTGTACGCGCCTTTGAGCGGGGTTGTCCCCATAATAGCCCTAGTTGTGACCTAAATCCTAAGACCTTTAATCCTGAACCTTTACAATGTGCCGTCAGAAACCTCAAATCCAGAGAGCCCAGTACCCCTTACACCTTTAGTCATACGGTGCTTATTCGTTCTGGTTTAGGCTTTATTCCTTGATTAAGGGGTATTGGGCTATTTGGGAACCCTACATCCCAAGATCTTTGCAGATTCTAGTTTCAAGGAGGGGGGGGGTCCACTCTTTGCCAGGCTTCGGGGGGAGGTAGATAGCATCATCATTGTTGTTGATATTCTTTGTGGTGAGTCCTACAACTTAGTACCAAGACTGCGATCATCAAAAGCATGCTATTAGAGTGTCTTGCTCCTGCTACCGCCAGTGCTGCTGCTATTGCCTGATGCAGCTCACTGTACTTCGTCCGGCTGCAGACCCCAAACGCTAAGGTTTAGGGTTTAGGGTTTAGGGTAAATCCCTAAACCTGCTTCGGGCATCAGGGCTGCGAGATCGACAGCAAAAGGCTAGATATAGAGTCTCCAAAGGTTTAGAGTTTGGGGTTTAGGGTTACTTTGCAGGTCCCTAAAGCCCTAAAGGTAATCTTAAGTTCAGAGCAACCCTCACACCTCTACCTACCTGCCTTCCTACTGCACGCACCCTAAACCCTAAACCGCATACAC
>CAJNJA010033742.1:0-29730 GCA_905231915.1 Symbiodinium necroappetens
TTTAGGGTGTTAGGGTTTTAGGCTTTAGGGTTTTAGGGTTAGGGTTCAGGGGTGCTCCCTTTTTCAGGGTTTAGGGTTTAGGGTTTGGGGGTTAGGGTTCAGGTGCTCCTTTTTGAGGGCGTGACAGGGGAATTTCTATACAGGAACTCCCAGGGGTTTCGAGTTTAGGGAAGTTTAGGGAAGTTTAGGGTTTAGGGTTTAGGGTTTAGGGAAGTTTAGGGTTCAGGTGCTCCTTTTGGGGAGCTTTTTTTACCCATCGGCTCCATCTGCATAGAAATTCCTTTTTTTTGTGGCTTTATACTTAGGATCTCATAAGGAAATCCCCAAAAAGGAACTGGGTTTCTATATAAGGAACTGTCAGGGTTCGATAAACTTCGAGGGCTTAGGGTTTAGGGTTTAGGGACTTACTTACGAAGTAAGATCACAAGTACCCGAAATGGGATTCTAAGTAGCTATAACTATAGTCGCTCATTCATAACCCTGGTTCTTGAAGTATATCCTATACACCAGTTTCGGCTAGAATCCTGTACTAAGAAAATTCAGCACATATTTGCGGAAGTAGTTGTAAGCGTTTAGCTTCACGCTAAGGGTCCCAGTACTCATTATTTCAGGACTTTGGGGCCTTTATGGGTACCAAATACCATAAATAAGGACTACTTGGATCCTTAGGGTAACTTAACCCTCCCAAAGCCCGAAACCCCCATGAACTCCCACAGGCCCAATCATAAAATCCAAAACTCTCGGCCCCAAAACCGTGAACTCTAAACCTTAAACCCAAAACCCTAAACCTTAAACCCTAAACCTGAAACCGCACACCCTAAACCCCAAGCCCTAAACCCCACACCCCAAACCCCAAGCCCATTTAAAATCCCTTTGCAAGTGCCTGAGGAATTCCCGATGACGCCGATCGAGGACGGGTGCCCAAGGTCCTGCATGGTCTCTTAGACCCAAGAGAAACCTAGGAATAAAAAGGGTGCCCTTTTTGGTTTAAAGGACTTTTACGGGAACCTGGCCCCTAAAAAAGGGAATCAGGGCCTACTCTGAGTCCTTAGAGCCTTTGGGTTAAGCTTGATGGGGCCATTGCGCCAGGACCCAGGGCTGCATCGGAATCTGGCTGGGGTGACGGCTTTGGGCTGAGGGTTCAGGGTTCAAGGTTTAGGGTTCAGGGTTTGGGGTGTAGTTTGAGCACCGACTTCATGCCAGCAATCGTCCATGCCCGAGTTCGAAGAGGTATACGGTTGGTGGACTAGTAAGCTGTTGCCAATGTTCTCCAGTATTGGAAGTTCAGGTGTACAAAAGGCCTTGAAGGATGTGGCCCTTGAAGGATGTGTACCCAGATCCTAGGCACAAACCCTCCAATAAACCCTAAACCCCCAAACCCTAAATCTAAACCCTAAACCCCTAAATCAATAAAACCCTAAATGTCAAGCCCCTAAACCCCCTAAACCCGAAACACCTAAACCCCTAAACCCCTTAGCCCTATATACCCTCAAGCCTTCCCCTTTTGTTTGAAGTAGCCCTTGAAGGGACGCCTTCAAGGCACCATTAGAGCAGACAGGCAGCTGTATGGCCGGGGACCCTCAACCTCCAGGGACTAACGGAGAGACCCCTAAAGCTCCCTCATCTAAAAGAAGACTCATTACACCATCAACCCCCAAATCTCCAAATCTAAACTCATAAACCCTAAACCTAAACCGAACAGCCTAAAACTTGCCTAAGCCTCAAAGCCCTAAACCTTAACACTTCTGCCAGTCCTCCTCCCCAAGCCCTCGATAGCTTGCCCTCGAGGGCACTTGAAGGGTCGCCAGATAATGGGCTTCTCCTGGATGACTCTCGGAGTGGTGGTTAGGGTTTAGGGTTTATGGGTTAGGCTATTAGGGTTTAATATATATATATACACATACATACATACACATATAAGCTTTTGTGTTCAGGGCACTGAGGCTTTGGGGTTTAGTATCTAGTAGGGCTTTGGGGGAATACGGTTCGGAGCAGTTCAGGGTCTCGCCTTGTGGTTTTGGATGGTGCCAGCAGGCTACGGCAAGGGACTTGTGGGTCGTGGCGGAGGGGGGGGGTCAGACGCAACATCTGCGATCGTAGCTTCTTAGTTTCGTGTTCGAGTTGAGGTCTCGTGTACGGTAGTGATGAATCCTAGCCCCCCTAAGGAACAATGGACCCAGATGTGCTTTAGACTTCTTTCCAAAGCCTCCCAACATGCATGGAGCTCCACCGGTTTGCCACAAACCCGACAACCTTAGGTTAGCAGCCCTTCGAAATGGAGGGTGCAAACCCTGGAATATGGCGGCTATTTAGGGTTTAGGGTTTAGGGTTTTTAGGGGTTTAGGGTTCAGGGCATTGAATTGAATCCACAGATAGCCGGTGGGTCAACGGCTTCAGTCCTCCTGAGAAAGCTGAAGCATGGGCATAATCGGCTCCCTGGAAGCACATCCAACGCTTAGGGTTCAGGAAGTTTAAGACTCAGTGACACAGGGCTTTGGAGCAAACGGAGCAACTTAAGCTCATAAAGCCAGTACTTGGTCAGGTTTGATAAGGGTTTTGTAAAGTTCTTACTTGCCGTGATAGTTAGGGCACTTCTCTCTCCGCATATATTTCCCTAAGGGTCCAAGTACTCATTCTTTAAGGACTTTAGAGCCTTTATGGGTACCAAATACCATAAATAAGGACTACTTGGACCCTTAATTAGGGTTTATGCTTAACCAACTCTCCTGAGCCTTCAAGCAGAGTTTAGGACCGTGTTGCAAGACGTAGAATTTCTTTTGTTACCAAATCCGAAAACGGCTTAAGAACGTATTGCAGGACGTAGGTTTTAAGGGGTCGTTATAAGGCCAAGATGATTGCGAGAACCACGGCGTGCTGAGCAAGAAACGGCAAGCCACATCGAGACACAGCCGAAGCCCAACCACTGTCCAGTTCTCGAGTTTGCGGTCCCCCTTGAATTCTCTTACTCGGAGAGTACCCACAGGCCCCTAAGTAGTTCCTTTTTGTGGGTTTGTATTTTGAATCCTATAAGGTAATCCCAAAATGGATCTACTTAGGGGCCTATGAGTAACGTAAATTATCACAGCAGCTCTGGGCACTTATGGGGCCTTTATTCAAGAACTTCATGCTGTGGATCCTTGAGCGGATCCCGGAGGGTTTAGGGTTTACGGTTTAGGGTTCCGCAGTCAAAGGACACCGCTAAATGTCGAAGTCCCGATCTCCGGCGCCGGTTGAGTCCTACACAACTAGTTCACCTTTCTGCAACTCGAAACGGCACAAAGACGGGATCCCATCTTGGAGCGTGGTGAAACAAAGCGAATCAATTAATCTGCATATCGTTGCAGGTATGTTCAGGATTCTGATATGGGGAATCACTTCCACCCTGTCCCTCAAAGGGCTCGTATCTAAAGGCTTTTGGGCCCAAAGATCCTTTTGTATAAGGCTCTTGGGCGATTTTGATGCTAAGGGCTAGTGTTGGGAGGCTTGGGTTTCAGGCCGTGCTTTACGGGTATTAGGGCTCGGGCGGAAATTGGGCAGCTCCAAACGAGGGTCCTCCTTTCGACTTCTGGCCGTTTCTTAAACCTTAACCCTGTAACAACCCGTGCGAACTAGCCTAAATGCTGATGCCCTGTAACTAGGGACCCTACTCCGAAATCCCTAAACCATGTATAAACCCTAATCCCTGAAACCTATTCCCCAAACTCTAAACCTCAATCCCTACTAAATCCTATATACCCCCCACAAACCCTAATCCCAATGTAGTTAACCATGCCTACATCCGATACTCCCCCAACTCCCTAATCCTGAGTTTTTAACACTCTAAGGTAACCCCAAGTTCATTAGCAAACCCTGACCCCTAACCCCTATATTAACCCTATAACTATAAACCTCTAACCCCTAAACCCAAAAACCCTAAACCATATAAGCCCTTTTAACCCTATGAGCCCTATAAACCCTATAAGCCCTAAACCCTAAACCCCGAACCCCCAAAAAAGCTCCTAGTCCTAATCTCTAATTTGCATCACCGGGCCTGATGATGTACATGCGGCCCTCGGGGCCAAGCTGTGCTGGGGAGAACCTGGGTTGGGGTCTTAGGGTTTAGGGCATTTTAGGGTTTAGGGTTTAGGGTTTGGGGTCTTCGGACTAAACCCCGACACCCTAAACCCCCTTTTTGGCGGTGTTAGAGCTTGGGTCTTAGGATTTAAGTAGTTTAGGGCGGTTTTTTGGTGTGTTAGAGTTTTGGGTTTAGAGGGTTTGGCTGGTGGGGCTTCTCTTTGCTTTGAGATTTAGGGCTCCCTTTGGGTTTGTAGGGTTTTGGGGGTTTAGGGCTTCAGGGCTTTGGGTTTGGGGCTCTAGGGCTTAGGGCTTTTTGAGGTGTTAGGGCTAGGGGTCGAGGGTTACGGTACAGGATTTGGGGTCCTAGGGCTTCGGGCTTCGGGCGTTGGTAGGGGGGTTTAGGGTTTCTGGGGTTTAGAATTTAGGGTTTAGGGCTTAGGGTGTAGAGGACTCTAACGGGGGTCGTTTAAAGGTTGAAGGATAGAAGCCTGAATGACTTGACTCGGGCTCTGGGGATCTCTACACCATGCTGGTATGAACTAACCCAAAGGAGTAGTACGGTTGATGATATAAACCCTGCATGACATAATTCCCATAGCTTAGGGTCCTTAAGGTAATGCAGGATTTGTATCATCAGTAGTGTTACTGACTCTTTCATTAGAACTCAATGATTTCAAGTCTCCGGCGATGGTAAGGGCCATCGGGCTCACAGAATGCTTATGTCTCTTCAGAGGTTGTGGGCTTTAGGATTTTAGGTTCTGTGACATAACCATGTCGTGTTTCAAGGGCTGAGGCTTTGGGTGTACAGTGGTGAGGGTGTAAGTCCGTCGTGTCGGTTCCTGGCTAAGGTGTGGTGACTTGGATTGCATAGGCTGCAGGTCTGGGCCGTAGAGTAGCTCAGAATTTACGGTTCGAGGTATGGCATAGCAATTATGACTCGAGCTCACTTGTGGTGAGTGGGCGATTACTGAACTCCTTACCCTAAACCCTACACGTTAGCCCGGTTTGTAGTCCAAGGCTTTGGGGTCTTGGTGTTTGGCGCTTGAAATGTCGGGGGCGGAGGCGTTGTGCCGAAAATGCTCGCTCCACGTCCGCCATATCCAAAACTCCCCAACCTCCCGATCCTGAATCCTACACCCCAAACTCCCAAACTCCGCAAACCGACTCTGACGAACGCCTTTTAGAACCCGTACCACAGTATCAAACCCTGAACGTCCCCAAACCCGCAAGCCCCTAAAAACCCTTCTGGATCCCTTCAAGGATCCCCGAAAGCCTGAAATCTAAACCCTAAACCCGAAAAAAAAAACCCTAATAACTTAAAGAAGACCTTGAAGGATCCTTCAAGGATCCGATTTTTAAAATCCCTGAAGGGGGGCCTTGAACAGAGCATCGAAAAAAGAAGGAACCCTCAGTTTACGGTATAGGCTTTAGGGCCTATAGGGTTGGGTTTAGGGTTTAGGGTTTTAGGGTTTAGGGCTTATAGGGTTTAGGGTTTAGGGTTTAGGGCTTTAGGGTTTAGGGTTTTAGGGTTTGGGGTTTAGGGTTTTAGGGTTTTAGCATTAGGGGGACCCTTGGGGATATGGACCCTCTCAATAAGGTCCCCTTTAAGGAAGCCAAAAGTCGGGTTCAGAAGGGTCCCCTTTAAGGGGTCTCCCTAATACTACCTTGGAAGCAAGGGGCCCTCCGACGGCTGAGAATCGTGAATCGGCATCTGGACCTCGAGAGTTTTTAGGGTTAGGCATTGTAGCGGTTTAGGGTTTAGGGTTTAGGGGTTTAGGGGTTTAGGGGTTTAGGGGTTTAGGGTTTAGGGTTTGGGGTTTAGGGCTTTAGGATTTAGGTCTTTAAGGTTTCGGGCTAAGGGTTGAGTCTTTATTGCACTTGCTCCGGACTTCTTTAGATTTCTATGATGTGCTTAGGGTTGGGGTTTGGGGGTTTGAAAGAGCTGGCTGAATAGGCCCACTTACTTGGACAATTGAGGTTTGTGGGAAGTTGTCTAAACTAGGTTCCCTTTTGGGGTCCTTTTTTTTTATAAGGGTGCCGTACTTTATTTATTGGGGACCTAAAAGGGGACCCTCATGTAGAGAGCTACCCATGTGTTAGGTCGGCCTGCGCAGCCATTTGTCAGAGGTGCCGGAGCAGCAGAGCGACCTCCCGCAATGGACGGCTTACGGTGTTGGCTTTATTCAAGGAACCTACAGGTGGGGAGTTTAGGGCATATAGGGCTTCTATAAGGCTTCTATAAGGTATATAGACCTTCTATAAGGCTCCTATAACGGTAACTACCCACATGAAAATGTCTTAGACTTTACGATGTACGGCTTGAGCCAGGTGAGAGATGGCAAAACTCGCTGGCACTTCGCAAGGCGCAATCCGAAAACTAAACCCGAAACCGTAGTCTAAACCCTCAACCCTAAAACCCTAAACCCTAAACCCCTAAACCCCTAAACCCTAAACCCTAAACCCCTAAGCCGTAAACCCTACAGTTGAATTGCCGGCACAGGTTAGCACAAGACGACAGCTGGACGTAGGCTGGAGCGAAGGATGGAACTGAGAGGTTTCGGATTCACGGGGTACCTACCCGTAGGCTCCCCTTTGGAGCTCCTTTTTGGGGGGTTACCTTATAGGATTCAAAAATACTGTTGATGATATAAATCTGCATTGCCTTAAGGACCCTAAACTATGGGAATTGTGGTATATTCCTTACAATGGGTAAGGCAGGATTTATACCATCAACTGCATAAAGAAACAAAAATGGAGCTACAATGGAGCCTATGAGTAGATCCTGAAGTCCAACCCTAGGCTTCCAAGGACCTTATTATTGGGTCCTTGAGGGGTCTAGGGCCCTACCCATAGGCTCCATAGTGGTTCCTTTTTGTGGTTCATATTTGGGATCCTATAAGGTAATCTCAGAGAAAGGAACTACTATGGAGCCCATGGGTAACTATCAGGTCCTTAGAAGCCGAGGGCAACACCTTGTTTTAGCTAAGAAATTCGGAGACCATAGTCAGATGAGAAGGTAATCCAAATTAGGTACTGCCATGTAGGCTCAAGGTTGGAGTGTAGGGTTGGGAAACGTGTTGGGCTCTAGTACTTCTGACAGCTGCAAGCTCTCTACATCTGGCACTCTGTTGTATTGCTGACACCCTCTCATATGAGAATGTCTGTAGGGGGCCAGCTGAGAAGTAGCGAAGGATTTCAGTGAGTGCGCTCAAGTGGAGACGTCACGATGGAAACAACCACCCCGCAGTTCCGGCAGGAAGAGTAAAGTGAAAATATGTCCTGATCCTAATCATCGAGGCTTCAATGTCCATCGCAAGACAGAGCAGCGAAAATCAAGAAACAAAAACGTACATTGCTGATTCTGGACATGTCCTCCGATCTAGACGCTGAAAACTCAGAACCTTAAGCCCGAATCCCGGAATCCATAAACCCCATACCCCAAACGAAACAACCGGCACTTTCACCCAGAGAAAGCCCAACATCCCCTTAACAACCAGGAATACATCTTTAACTCAAGGTACTACCAGGAATACATCTTTAACTCAAGGTAAGCAGCCCCTACATAGGTTAAGGTCTATCGAGCTTTTTATTCACAGAACAGTACCATCAAAATGTGCAATCCTTATATAAATCAGGGTTATCTGATATCTGCTCTCTGATCACATCCGAGTCCGCTCTCACAGATGCTTATTATCCCGTCCCGAATATACCCAGAGACCCGGAATAGATGTTTCTGAAGCAAGGACAGCTATGACCATCCCGGGTCCCTAACCCCTAAACTTTAGGGCCCAAGGCCCAAAACTTTAGGGCCTTAGGCCCAAAACTACAGGGCCTAAGGCCCGAAAGTTTAGGAGCTACAGACCACCGACCGCACCTTTGCCCTTCGCCATCCGACTGGCACGTGGGCGGCTGGCATCGGGCACGTGCCGCTGCAGGTGGTACTATCGTCCGCTTACTCCAGAATAGAGCCAGTATGCTGTCAGGTTTGTGGTGCGGGGTGTAGAGTTGCAGTGAACATCCTGATTGCGCCCGTAAGTCCTAGTAGTGACAATCGTAGCCGTAGCCGACTTAGTAAGAAATGCAACATCAGCTAATGCCTATTGCTAATATTCCTGTGCACACTCCTCCCTAAACCCTAAACCCTAAACCCTAGACCCTAAGACCCTAAGCCCCAAGACCCTAAACCCTCGAGCAAAGCAATCTAACCATCAAACCTTCGACCCCAAAGCTCCTAAACACTTGGAGCCCTTAGAGATTCCCCAAGCCCTAGACCCTACCCACAGGCTCCATATATGTAGGGTTTAGGGTTTAGGGTTTGTAGTTCCCTTTGGGGATTACCTCATAGGATCCTAAACATACGCCACAGAAAAGGAACTAGAATGGAGCTTGTGGGTAAACCTTAAATCCTAAACCCCTAAACCCTAAAACACTAAACCCTAAACCCTAAATCCCTAAATCCCTAAACCCCAGAAACCTATATATAACCCCCAAGACTCTTGAGCCTTGGAGGTTGCTTCAAGCCGAAGGCTGCAGCGGGAAGTTGGGAGAGGTTTAGGGTTTAGGGTTTTAGGGTTTAGGGCTTTAGGGCTTTAGGGGTTGAGGGCTGAGGGCTTTAGGGCTTTATGGCTTTAGGGCTTTAGGGGTTGAGGGCTTTAGGGTTTTAGGGTTTAGGGCTTTAGGCTTTAGGGTTTAGGGCTTTAGGCTTTAGGGTTTAGGGTTTTGGGTTTAGGGTACCTACATGGTGGAACGTATGCTTTCTATACTACAAGTAGGAAGTACGAGTAGTATGTTTTCTTGTGGGTAAGAACCACCCCCCTATATCAGCACTGTACCTGGGACCCGGATCTTGAAATGGATGGTATCCTTAGGGGCCCCCTAGATTTTTTCGGTGGTTCTTTATTATAACCTGCAGTATAATCATAGTATCATATACCCCCAAAACCTTATTCTAATTTTAAAGGCCCCCGATATCAGAATTGGCTAGCATCCTCGCACGGTGATTCACATCAGAACCCGGTTTGCGGGTTTAGGAAAATTAGGGTTTAGAGTAGGAGCCCAAAAGTTGGAAACCCAATAGACTCAATCCTTGAGAGTGATGTATAGGTAATCCCAGCACTACTTGTCCTTAATCCGGTTTCCAACTTTTTGGGGGTTCAACCCTAAACCCTAATGCCTCCACGCAGAACGAAGAGTTCCTCAGGAAGCCTTTGTCCGAACTCTGTTGGGACCCGTTCTCAAAGCGGGTTTAGGGTTTTGGGGGTCGTTCTCAAAGCCACAAACATGGGGTTGTTGAACACACCCTGATTGACTCCTTTGGAACCTCCTTGTGCCCTGAACCCTACACCCTGGCAGCACCATGACAAACTGCCTTCCCCTAAACCCTAAACCCTAAACCCTAAACCCCTAAACCCAAACCCCGGAGTTGCAAAGAGGTCCATGTCCGACCCAAAAATTCTGAACAAAAGCATTCAGTTAAAGCCTTCTCTTGGCTGTGAAGGTACCCAGAACACACCGGAAGCCGTTAGTCACGAAACAAGGAAAAGTCCATAATTATTAAGAGCTTGTGGGGCGCACTTCGAACAGAATCAGCGGTATTGGGCCTGAACACAACCCTAAACCCCACAGAGCCACGAAAGAGCCGAAAGCTGAACAAACCGAACACCTTAAGCTCAACGCTCTATAGACCTTGTGCAGGAAACATGACGATTACAACATAGAGCCCACAAGACCCCACTGATTTTGTAAGTTTATGCATCGCCGAAGGAGCCCTGATACATCTCCATTGTCGTTCCTTTGTAGGTTAACCCATTTCATATTTTAGGATCCTAACCATAGCTGCTGGTTAACAGAAAGAGAACTACAATGGAGACGATAGGTCTTATAGGTGCACCTTCTAGGGCTTTCTGTTTAGAGTTTAGACTTGCGGCTGTAGGGCCCGGGGCTTAGGATGTAGGGTGGTGCTGAGCACGCTGGACAGCAATATCTACACGGTTTAGGGTTTAGGGTTTAGGGACAGCAATATCTACATGCAAAGTCAAAGGGCGTAGTATGTCGAGAGCTATGTGGGGTGATCCAGTGGGACTATCCTAATTGCTCCTTAGCGGAGTCAGCAAGTAAATACCAGCACGGCAAAACAGCATAAACAAACGCCAAGAAAGAAACCCTATAAGACCCCAGTTCTAAGAACCCGGCATATCATTGCTGCGCGGTTTAGGGTGTAGGGATATTATAAGGCTTGTTCCCTAAATCCTAAACCCCTAAACCCTAAGCCCTAAACCCGAAGCCCTACGCCCTAAACCCTAAACCCTGAACCCCTAAACCCGAAAACCCTAAACCCTAGAAACCCTAAACCCTAAACCCTAAAACCCTAACCCCTAAAACCCTAAACCCTAAAACCCTAAACCCTAAAACCCTAAAACCCTAACCCCTAAGGCCTAAACCCTTGAAGTAGCCGCAAACTGAACGAGGTCGCCACTTCCAAGGAGCCGTTCAAGAAGCGCTGGTGCTCCTCAGGGCGTCGAGCTTCGGGATTTAGGGATTTAGGGGCTTCGAGCTTCGGGATTTAGGGATTTGGGGATTTAGGGGCTTCGGGTTTCGGGATTTAGGGAATTAGGGGTTTGGGGGTTCAGGGGTTTAGGGCTTAGGGGTTTAGGGATTTAGGGATTTAGGGGTGTCGGGGTTTAGGGCATCGGGATTTAGGGATTTAGGGGTGTCGGGTTTGGGGATTTGGGGATTTGGGGGTTTTGGGTTTAGGAGTTTAGGGTGTAGGGTCTAGGAGTTTAGGGTTTAGGGTTTTTGAGTTTCGGGTGTAGGGTTTAAGAGTTTAGGGATTTGGGGATTCAGGGTTTGGGCAGAGTTCGGGTGTGTGGACCTTATGGTACCTGGTCTGGGTGTAAGGTTTAGCGAACAACGACTCTAAAGTCTCCAGGCCAAGGAAAAAGGTGTAACTCACATTAACTTGGTTCCTGAGTAGCCCCTTAACAATAAGGGTACCCTTTTTCCTACTATTCGGTTTTAGTAAGGGGGCCCTAAAATAAAAAGGGCAAAAGGGTACTACTCAGGAACCTAGTTAAGGATTCCGCTACTGGTTGAGTTTCGCGCAGGTTTAGGCATTCGGCACAGGGATGTCCTCTTCACGAAAAAGGCAAGGCCAATAGCGGCCGACTGGAAGCAGTTACTCTCAGAGTATGGAACAAACAAGTGTGGATGATCTACCCATAGGCCCCTAAGTAGTTCCTTTTTGTGGGTTATATTTAAAATCCTATAAGGTAATCCCAAAAAGGAATGGGTAAAGGCTGCTGTGGTGCACCCAATTATTGAGGTCCCTAAACTCTAAACCCCTAAACCATAAATCCTAAGCCCTGTTATAACCCTAAACCGTCTAAAGGCTGCTGTGGTGTAGCAGACTCGATCCATGCTCTCTTGGAAACAGAAGTCGACATGAACTCGGCCACGAGCTCGGCCAGGGTTTAGGGTTTAGGGTTTCGTGTTTAGGGGTTTAGGGTTTAGGGTTTAGGTAGGGGTTTAGGGTTTAGAGGTTTAGGGTTTAGGATCTTCGCTTGAAGTTGCAACACTTGCTTGCACCAGCGCAGCAACCTTCCAGTCGAGATACCAATCGCCAGCAGGCCGAAATTATTCCAGCGTAGACCGAAACAGCTCAAGGCCACGGAAGGGGTGCGGAATCAATTTGGTTTGTTGTTGATTTTCGGACGTAGCTATATATTGCTTCAATGGCAATCATTCTGCATTAACGGCCCTATGAAAAGGACAACCCTAATAAAGGATTTTGCTTGATAGATCAGTTGCTGTATTAAAAGGAGTTCCTAGTTTAAGCTTCAGACAACAGCAAAGGCTGTCTAGAGTCTCCCGGGCGCTTCAAAGGTCAAGTGAGCGCGTTGACAGGGAATTGTACTGCCCTAAACCCTATAAAGCCTACACCCTATACCCTAAACCCTAATGGGAATCGCCTCCCCTTTCGGCTCTTAAGGTTCAGTGGCGACGCCCTAGACCTCAGTCCAATGTCAGTACAGGCCCTGGAGCTGGCCCATGCTGTTGCCGTTCCAGGCTTCAACCGTGGTCAGATCCCACTAGCGGGTCAACAACAACCCCGAAACCCTAAACCCTCAGCCCTAAGCCCCTAAATCCTTAAACCCCCAAACCCCTAAACAATGATGGGAGGAGAATAATGACTGCACGGACGCTCTCCCAGGCACCTCGATGCAGGCTTCCGTGACAAAGAAACTTTCAACACGCCGACCCCTGAACCTTACACCCGGAAGCCTGAAGCCACTCAGCCACCAAGGAATTAAGGGTTTGTGGCCGGGGTGTGCCGCAGGTGAGAAGCCAAGAGCCTTGCACCTGGCCGCATTCAGGTTATGGAGTCCAGGGCTATATATTATGTGTATGTATATATATATATATACATATACATGTATATACATGTGTATATGTAGATATGTGTATATACATATAACCTTCACAAGGGAACTCTAATGGGTAACTCCTACAAACCCAAACCTCTTAATTCCTCAAGGCTGAAACCCGAACCCCGACATTGCAGTACTGCCCTAAAAACATTGCAAAAACGTTGTCAACCACTGAAAAAATCCTGGACATTCCAACAGAACATAACGTTGCGAACCACTGGGAAGTCCTGTAAGACTCTATAGACCATAAAATCACCGAACAAAAGCTTGAACATCCTCACATCCCTAACCCCTAAGCCCTAACACTCTGAACCCGAAGCCCTAAACCCTAAACCCCTAAGCCCTAAAACTCTAAACCCGAAGCCCTAAACCCTAAACCCCGAGGCCATTAAAACTCTAAACCCGAAGCCCTAAACCCTAGGGACCTGCAGCCGGCGACTCATGCGACCCGGAATGCCCCAGATCCTCGGCTGAGGGCTTATAGTCTATAGGGTTTAGGGTTTAGGGTTCAGGGCTTAGGGTTTAGGGTTTAGGGTTTAGGGTTGAGGGCTTAGGGTTTAGGAACTGGGGCTTAGGGTTTAGAGCTTAAGGATTTAGGGCATTGGCGCTCAGGGTTTCAGGGCTTGTAAGGCTTCAGGGGTTTGGGCCGGTTGCTTGGTTTGAGGCTTTGGGTTTTGGGGCTTTAAGATCTTGGGCTTAGGATTTAGGCTTAAAAGGAAACTGCTAGGTGCCCGGCCTTTTATCTAGCACACGGCTACGGGTTCAGGCTTCCTTTCCTCTTGCCAACGGGTGTGGATCTTCTTACCACAATTGGACGTAAATAGTAGGGTTGTGGGGTTTAGGGTTTAGGGTTTTTTAGGGTTGTAAATCAGATAGGGTTGTAAGTAAGGAACTAGATAGGACCACTGCATGTGCTTGTGGACACCGTTACCCCTGTCAGTAAAGCTGACGCGTTGGAAGATGCCAAGCTTCTAAGCCTTCGGACGGAAGGTCTCTAAACCCGCACGCCCACTTAGTGATCTTTCGGGGACTCCTATGCCCATAAACCCCTAAGCAGTTCTTTTTTGGGATTACCTTATAGGATTCTAAATATAAACCATAAAAAAGAACTACTTAGGGGCCTGTGGGTAAGCTTACGATAGGTTAGGGCTTAAGGCCGGCGTTCGAATTGAGGGCCTCAGGGTTGACCATATCTCTGAAGTGGGATCTTTAAGCAGAACACTGAGTAGACCCGCACCTCATTCACCACCGTGACTCTCTCTCTCTCTCTCTCTCTCTCTCTCTCTCGCTCTCTGCTTTTCTCTCTCCGTGCTTAACCGAAGAGACTAGATGCTGGAGATCCTGTTGCCATTGATGCCTGTGCCTCGGCTAATTAACACGACGGCGTCGAGAATCCTTGCAACCGAGGTGCTGCAATTGACCCTCGCTGCTGGTGGATGCGACCTGACAGTCACTGATGTAACGGGCAGGATTTGGTATTTCTAGGGGTTTAAGGTTTGGGGTTGTTTAGACCAATGACTCGGCTCTACCTGAGGCTGTAAGTGCCCTATCTGCTTGTAAAAAGTTTAAAACCCTGCGTCGCTCTGGCAGGAGTAGGGGGCGTAAAGTCCCGAGAAGTACAAGCCTCTGTTTCACGCTGCTAGAGCAACCCATAAAGCATGAACCGAAACTTTTCTGTCCTTTAGATGTGGAAATTATCTTGCACCCCCTCCCGGTAACAGCATGAGGCGTAGAGTGTACTAGTGCTGACGAATCATAGCTCGGAGCTCAGGCGACAAACTTACCAAGTTCAACAGTCAGGTTGTGGATGTGGAATTCGGTGACCTTTTTCTCCACACATTTTAGGCCAAAGACCTAAACCGTTTGGCTCGTGGTTCAAGACCACTCCTGTAACCCCATAATGCATGCTAAAAAAAAACAGATGCTCCTCCTCATTACCCCTAAGGGTCCACATGGAAGAACTGGAGCCGGGAGAGGAAGAAGATGACGAAGCGGCCTCTCTGCCAGCTGCCTCCTCCTGCAGCGAAATGCCCTCCTGCCTCTCCAAAATCTGTATCTCGCCAGTTGTCCGGTGAACTTTGCCAGCGTGGATGGGTTCATGGATCACGCCACAGTGCCCAAGCATCAACAGAGACAGGGGCAGCTGGTTCGACCTCGGGCCTTCAAAGCCCAGCTCTGAAGTTGACAGCTTCGACATCTCTCTGCCTAAGGATAAGGGCATGGGATTGTAGGGGTGTTATAATAATTATAAGGGGGGTTTAGGGTTAAGGGTTTAGGGCTCTCGAGAATTTCTTGGGCTTGTGAAATAAGGACAGTCGTCCGACCGCCTTGAACCAGAATGGTGTGCCGTCCGCCTTGTCGCACGCCTGCCAGCCGTTCTCCAGCTTGTGTAGCAGCCTATGGGAACACCCCCCTGTAGCCCTCTATTTCAACCCTACACGCCCTTAAAGTTGTGCAGAAAAGAAACGCCATAGTTGCTAAAGATGGCTCTCGTCCAAAACCCCTAAAGACGAGAAGTGGGCTTACAACCCAAGTGCTCGGACCGAAGGAGTGGATTGTTAAGGCTGACTCATACAGTATATACATTGGCCTTACCCAAAGGCCTCCAAGTAGCTCCTTTCTGGGATTACTTTATAGGATTATAAATATAAACCACAAAAAGGAACTACTTAGGGGCCTATGGATAATGTAGTCCCTAGTTAATGTAAGTACTTTGGAGCCCAAGTATGTACTATATGGGTACATGGACCCTGAAACTACCCTAAACCCTAAACCGTTACTTGTAGAACCCTCATGGTACCCTGTAAAGGAACTCCTGAAGGTACATGAATCGCTAGGGTACGGCCCCAACTGATGGCCTCCAGCCCGCAAGGACTCAGCGTGGCCCACGTCAAGGGCTCCCCCGTGGAGAAGCATTGGAGCGTCTGTGCACGGTTGAGTGGCTTCCGCTTTGATGTGTTGTCTTGTGTGTGTTTTGAGAACTTGGATGTGTTCATGGTTAAGATTGTGTCATCAGGGTTTTGCGAGATCTTGATACGCGTGAGTGCCTACAACCCAGTCACACCTCATGCTTGCCAATACCGAGTTGCCGGTTTAGGGTGTATGGGGCTCCGGGTTTGTAGGCGCGGGAACTGCATTGAAAGTGGACTCAAGCATTGAGTGATGACTAAAGGGGAGCATCATCTGTTCAGCAATATAATCTTAAAGGTTGGTTATCATTTAACAGGACTCCAAACAAATCAACAAATACAAAGACATGTCGAGGGCTTGACCATTGGTTCGATGACAATGATAGTGGCAAGAGGGAAATGGTTCGATGACAATGATAGTGGTAAGAGGGAAACCTCAGATAGACTATGACACCTAAACACATGGACCCTCCGCAAACCCTAAACCCCAGATAGATCCTAAACCCTAAACCCTAAAACCTAAACCACAGACCCTAAACCCTAAACTCCAGATAGATCCTAAACCCTAAACCACATAGGACTTTCCCACAATTAGGGTACCTTATTTTGGGGTCCTTATAATAAGGATGTCCCCTATTTTCGGAAACCCCCCCATATAGAGGTTTTTAGGGTCTACCCTTAAAGGCCCCTAAGTAGTTCCTTTTTGTGGTTTATATTTGGAATCCTATAAGGTAAATTTCGGAACCCCCCCATATAGACCCTCGGGGATGGCCTTGCGGAGTGCGATGTTGAAGACTCGGATGCAGCCGTCCTCACACGAGGTGCCTGGTCAAGCAGCTACCCAGACCTTCCAATATAGGGTTTAGGGTTTATAGGGGTTTAGGGTTTAGGGTTTAGGGTTTAGGGTATCATTTTAATTAAGGAATAGACCTTAAACTATAGTTGGATCCCTCATTTGATTTAGTGGGTTAGTCCTTCATCAAATACACCTTTAACTAAAGTAGGATCCCTAATATGATTTAGGGTATAGTCCTTCACTAAATACACCTTTATAAACTATAGTAGGATCCCTGATATGATCCAGGTGTATAGTCCTTAACTATAGATCTGCTTGAAACTATCGAAACTACAGCAGGATCCCTAATATGATTTAGGCGTTTTGTCCTTAAAAAAGGGATATTGGAAGGTCTGGGAACAAGTCTTCTTGGCCTGGGACTCCCCTAGGGTCAAAGTCAAATACTCAACCATGGGGCCTAGGGTTTAGGGCTGTAGGGTTTAGGGTTTTAGGGTTTTAGGATTTTCGGGTTTAGGGCTTTTTAGGGTTTAGGGTTTTAGGGTTTGGGGTTTGGGGTTCGGGCTGTCATGTCAACGGGTCCGACATACCGACAGTCATGGTATAGAAACCCAAGACCTTCTACTGTGCAGGTACTTAGGACCCTTAGGGTTATGAGCTGCCACGGCTGCCACGAAGTCACCCAGACTTTCTACTATGGTACCCTAAACCCTAAACCCCAAACCCTAAACCCTAAACCCTAAACCCACTTGGGACCCTATGGGCAAGTCAGTTTGTCTTGGGGCCCTTTCGGGAGCTCCGGTCCCAGAAATCTAGGACAGTTTCAGGTGGGTAGTTACCGTTATAGGAGCCTTATAGAAGGTCCATATACCTTATAGACGCCTTAAAGAAGCCCTATATACCCTAAACTCCCCACCTGTAGTTTCCTTTCACAGTCGTGCGTTTAGAGTGTAGGATCGGACGGCTAGTGCCTGGGAAAGGTTGCGTGAGTTGGGGCTTAGGGTTTAGGGTTTAGGGTTTTGCGTTTGCTGTGACTTGGCCAGACATGCCCTGCAGTCCATGATGGCCCTACCCTACACAACAAACCCATGTATTGTAGGAACGACTCTTCTCAAACACCCTAAACCCCTAAACCCCCTAAACCCCTAAACCGCCTAAACCGCAAAAACCCTAAACCTCTTTTCAAACATAACCAGGGGCCGTGATGGGAACCCGAAGAAGTAAGCCCCAAAAATCCTGGAGTCCTGAAGCCTACACCCCAAGACCGGTTCAGTCTCGAGAGGGCAATATACCGGCCTAAAAAATAATTCGAAAAGGGTTATAGGGTTGAGGGTTTAGAGTGATATAGGGGCCTTAATAATTCGAACAGGGTTTCAGGGTTTAGGGTTTAGGGGTTGATATAGGGGCCTTAACTAGAATCGGTTTTTGGGGTCCTTACAATTATACAATTATAATAAGGAACCCACCCAAAATAGTATAGGTAACCATTTAGGCCCCTCGCATAAATCCTTACGCCCTAAAGCCCCAAACCCTGAAACCCAGTCCTAAACACCAAACCCTAAAGCCCATCGGGCCCTATTTGGGGATTGCGTACCCAAACCACATTGGTAATCCTTATCCAAGTTTCTACTCTCTCTCTGGAAAACCAGTTCTAGAACCCTGAAAGAGCCCTTTAGCAACCCGTAGAGGAACCTTATCCCCTGATGGGTGTTAATTACTGTAATTCCAAAGTCTACATCTAGCCACTTACTCAGTGCCCTGATGCGACATATCTTGGTTCCTGAGTAGCCCCTTTATAATAGGGGTACCCTTTTTCCTACTATTCGGTTTTAGTAAGGGAGCCCTAAAATAAAAAGGGCAAAAGGGTACTACTCAGGAACCTAGATATAGAGTTTAGGGCCTCCCCTTGCTGCAGTCAGGGCACAGATGCATCTGCAGCAGTTCGTGAAGCTAATGCTTCGTACAAAGTTCCTGGGGCTGCCTACGACGTGGTGCAGAGCCGCGTTTGGCGTTCTAGCTATTTGGCCTTTTCGGCAAAGTCAGAGCAAGGTTAGATTGTTTCCAAAAGACCCTAAACTCCCTAAACCCTCATCCTAAACCCTACATCCTAAACCCTAAACCCTAAAGCCTACATCCTAAACCCTAAACCCTAAACATCCTAAACCCTAAACCCTAAACCGGGGACGTTCACATCTTCTGGGGCGCTTGGCCTGGCCGGGCAAACTGAACGAAGGCGGTGCCAGGTGTTCGGAACAGGGGTGTGGGTGGCCGGGATGCCAAATTGATGGGTTTAGGGTTTAGGGTTTGGGGTATTGTCATGTGTCATAGTCAAACCTCTACCCTCCAAGGACTCATATTTTGAAGGCTTTTGGGCCCAAAGACCTGTTGTATAAGGCTTTGGCTATTTTGATGCTAAAGGGAAGGCAAACATTTGGACCAGTGTTCTGATGCTGCAGTCAGCCTGAATTCTACTGAAACATACTCCTGGATGTTTTCGGCCCCTACATTGACTCTTGACCCTACGTACTTTACCCTGCTCACGAAACTTCCAGCCGATACTTAACCACTCTTTACTCAAGCCCTCTACTACTTCGGAGCCCTGAGACCAACCTGAACGATGATAAACTCACAGACACCGTGGTATACGCCGTCTCGTAGATCCCCAATATACCCCGTTTAGGAACCCTAAGCCCTAATCCCCAAATCATCCCTATAAGGCGAGCTGTTCTGAGTCTAGGTATCAAGGCATCTCTATATATTACCTATAGTCTCCATTGTAGTTCCTTTTTGGGTTACCTTATAGGATCCTTGATATAGGAGTGGGTAAACCAAAAAAGGGAGCTACAATGGAGACTACAGGTACGAATGCTTGCAAAACCCTAAACCCTAAACCCCTAAACCCTAAACCCTAAACCCTAAACCCCTAAAGCCCTAAACCCTTAAACCCTAAAAAGCTCCCATCGATTCCGTATGCTTGCAGAATGGCGGGTGCTTGAAGGAGGCCACCTGGTCGAAGTGGCGAAGATCGAAGACCCGGGCTTCCCTGTGCTTTGCTTTGGGTTTAGGGCTTTAGGGTTTAGGGTTTAGGGTTTAGGGTTTAGGGCTGTTAGGCCTAGGGTTTTAGGGTTTTAAGGCTTTAGGGGTTCTAGGGCTATAGGGTTTAGGGCTTCAGGGCTTCAGGGTTATAGGGCTCTAGGGCTGTAGGGTCTAGGGTTTTAGGGTTTAGTTATGGGGTTTAGGGCTTTAGGGCTTTAGGGTTATAGGGTTTAGGGCTTTAGGGTTTTCAGGGCTTAGGGTTTAGGGTATAGCTTAGGGTTTAGGGTTTAGGGTTATAGGGTTCAGGGTTCCTGCTGGTGCTCTCTGAAGGCGTGCTTGTGTCCACGAGTTCTGTGTCCTGTGATGAGTTCTTCTGTATCAATCTGTGGTGTTTAACGGTGTTGCAGGGTGTCTTGTCGGGATGGAGTGAAGTTCTTAGTTTAAGGTTTGGGGTTTTGGGGTGTTGAGTTTGGATCTTATCGGGTCCTGAGTCTCTATACGGGGGTTGATTACCCAAACACCATCATAGTGATTCCTACTAAAGAAACTCTATTTTCTACTATGGTGGGTACTTAATGGTAGGTACTTAGGACCCTTCCGGATATTGGCTATAGAACATACTATCATCTCCTGCAGATTCAAAATCTAGGCCAGCGGAATCTGGAGAGGCTCTGTGCACGAAAACCAACGAGCTTAGGGGAGTGGGAGGTTGGTGTTTCAGTATCTGTGGTTTTGGGGTTTATGTGATGAGTGTGCGTTTAGGGTGTATCGTGAAATGTGCATCAGCCGCCTGCATCGCAGTTCCTTTCTCTGCCTGTGCTGCGATACGATGTGGAAACCAAAAACACTCGCAAATGTTCCCCACGAGTCGTTTCTACACTCAACAACATCTCTCATACGGCCCTACCAGTACTTGGTTCATGTGGGCCCAGGCACAGAGGCTTGTGCCAAGAAGCCTTCAAAAGCAGGGTTTAGGATCTAATCCTATTCGGTGGCATCCTGACCATAGGGCCACGTTATCGAAGTCAGCCCCTAAACCCTAAATCCTAAACCCTAAGTATGGATTTCTTGCACGGAAAATGTGAATAAGTTCAGGAAGCCGGTCGAGACTCGCCCAACCGATCGCCGCAATGCGCTCAAGGGGCGTTCGGGATGGGTTGAGGGTTTAGGGTTTAGGGGTTTAGGGTTTAGGGTGGGCTTGAGGGATGGATCATGACGGAGCTTACAGCACCATGTCTCCCCAAACCCGAAACCCTACAACCTGAGACCATCTCCAAGATCTGCCCGAGCCACCCGTCGAGGCAGGCGGTGCCGCAGTATCGGTGGTTGGAAGAGAATGCGATGCAGGTGACCTGGGTTTAGTTAGGGGTTGGCACAGCTCGAGAGACAGAACATGCCCCACGGCTCCATGCACCTTTTCTATAAGGTATATAGACCCTCTATAAGGCTCCTATAAGGGTACCTACCCACCTGAAAATGTCCTAGGTTTCGGGTTCCAAGACGTCGATAGGCCAGCAAAGCCACTAGAAGGAAAGGCCGAACGGCTAATTAAACAAACTAACATCACCTACACACTACCTTAACCCCAAATAACCTACGTTTGTTTCAGGACTTGCATAACGAAATCATATTGAGGAACCCTAATAAAAATCTAGGTTCTTTAGGATCCAGGTAAGCCCGACACCCTAAATTCTTGCAACTCCCATCCTCGAGAGCCCGAATCGACACCAAAACGCCACACCCGGAACCCCTAACCCTTACCCTCAAAGGACCCATACTTTAAGGTTTTTGGGCCCAAAGACCCTATCATATAAGGCTTTTGGGCTAATTTGATGCTAAGGGTAAACACTCGGTTCACCTCAAACTCTATGCCCTCCTCAAGCCCTAAAGCCTCCAAGGCCGTAAACTCTAAATCCTAAGCCCAGTTGCAAGCCCTGAGCCCTTAAATCGGGAGAGAGCAACGCATTAAACCAAACCCTAAACCCTAGTTGAACACATTCTGCGAAATCTAAATAAATTCTAGAAATACAATCCAAACATCTGACAGATGCACGCCGAGACGAGGCGCGCAATCCGGATGCTCGAGGAACGCCAAAGGCGGTGCAGCTGAAGCGGGGCTTTGGTTATTATAGGAGCCCTAAACCCTAAACCCTTAACCCTAAACTAAACCTAAAGTGGCTGCTTTTCTTTTCAGGGGCTCGCATCAGGGTTCCAAAAGCTTAGCTGGGTTCCTTTACGGGTACTAGAGGGTTTTATAAGGGTTCCTATAGTGACTGGTTTAGTGTTGGAGCACAGGCTTTCGGTTCTCGGGTTTTGACAGATCCCCTGCATTTTGGATCTCTGACGATCGGAACCTTCTTCAACTTGCTGTAATGTGTGCCCAGTCCAAGGCGGCCCTGCTTCTTCTGATGCTGGCCCCACCGATCGTACATGAAGCCGAATTCAGAGCTGTTCTTCAGCAGCAAGTGTGGATATCCAACCAGCATTGGATAAAGAACCCTGCTCAGCATGATTGGCCCCGTCAGGCGAAGCATGTTTTGCTTGCCTGTCATTGGCGGCTGATTGGAACCTTGGTTAGCCAGCTCCTGTTGCACGTTAGCTGCGACGGCCTTGAGCACTGCATCCCAAATAGGATGGCCCGGCGCTGAAACAAGGTTCCAGTTCTGGACCTCCCCCGCTGGGGATCCGTAGACCTACTGTCTTGATGGTTGTAGACCCCACCATAACTTAGGGATGACAGGGTTCATAAGGAGTTTAGGGGTTCGGGTTCCTTTTCAGGCTTCCTACACCGGATGGATGGGGTGTCGGTTTTCAGGCTTGGGCTTGTTTAGTGTTGCGACTTTCAGGTTCAAGCTTTCGGTTTTAAGGTTCAGCAATGAGGGTATAGGACTTGATGTAGGGGCCATGATAGTCAGCGCATGGTGGGAAAAACTATGCAATACCTAATTCAGATATTCCAAGGGTATACAACTCGGTTCTAGTGGGGTTTGGGGTCAGAAGCCGTCACAGACCTAAGAACCCATGACCACGAAACAAAAAACACAAACTCAATGTTTTTCTGCACGAAAATAACAAAGCTAAAGGCAAAGAAGAGCTTCTTCCAGAGGATCCTAGCACCGAAATCGCATGTGTAGGCCCCACATGCTACACTGAGGGGCTGTTACTACTTTTGCAATTTTTTGAAGCTATATTTTGGGCATTTGGACCCGTTTGGGGCTTGGCTGTTCGGTGCTGGGATCAGGTCTCGGCCCAAACCCCGAACCCGCGACTGGGTTCTTGTTGGGGGATTTAATTTAAGTTAGGGTTTACGGTTTAGGGTTTAGGGCCATAATAAAGAACCCATATGATTTACTATAGATCCCCATTATGGTCACTGCAGTAAAACCCCTTGACAAGAACCAAGTTGACTACATTCCGCAACATCTCCTAAACAGTGAATAAAGATGCGCTTTTCAGGTTTAACAAAGAAGCCCAATGCCCACATTGGCCCCGACGAGGTACCCCTCAATGGTCCTCGCCAACACGTTGACGTCCAAGCCATACTCGGACGACGGTAGCAAGCTGACCCGCTCTCCGGGTTGGCCGTTATACCCCGTGATAGCCGCTGCGTACAACATCAACAACTCTGACCCGGGGATCTGGCTGACGATAGTGGGCTCATTGCCGTTTGTAATGTCGAATTTGCCCACCTCGATCGTGTGGAGGATGAGCCTGGTGGCCAGGAACATAATCATGTCCTCCGCCCTGTAGCCTGTGTTCCTGTCGGTCTCGACGGTTGTAGTTAACCTTCCCGTCCTGTCGACAGTGTTAACCAAACATGACCTCCCCAATGACAAGGGCAGGTCGAAGTCGAGGCTCCTGTTCATGACCGCGGATATCCATCTGATCAAGTTCTCAGTGTTGAGATTTTCCTTGGTGACCGAGTCCTCCAGTGACTAACGCTGAAAGCACAAAACCCTAAACCTCTGCGTACTGAACCCTAAATGACGGGGCAGAACGTGTATTACTGGGGGATCGGCGGAGCCTCGAGTTTAAGATGTGGGTTTAGGGTTGATAGGGTCTAGGAGTTTAGGGTTTAGGGTTTAGGGTTTTCTAGGGTTTAGGTTTTGGATGCGGGGTTTAAAGGCTTGAACTAGGGCTGAGGACTTACGGCTCAAGCTCAGTTCCGGGCTTTGGTTTGTTTCCATTTGGGGATGTGGACCTATAGCCGGCAACGAAACAAGCCATGCCTTTGACATTGTCCTCCTTACCCCTGCAGCCCGTATTCACAATACAAATGCACGAAAAGTCTACACCCTAAACCCTAAAACCGCAATCCAGAGCCCTGTCAGAGCTCGAAGCGATGTAGCCTCCGGGCTCTGTGTTCCCCTTGTGATCCATCTGATAGACCTTACGTGCGTAGTTTTCCAAATTAGGTCCCTGTTTAGGTCCCCCCCATACAGTACGACACCCCTATAAGAACGACCCGAAATCGGACGCTAGTACAGATAACTACCCATAAGTTGGCTTTGGGCCTCATCCGGTTAAGCTTCAAGATGCTTTCAGACTTGCAAGCTTGTCTTGCTCCAAGTTTAGGGTTTCGGGTTCGCCAAGCTTGCATGGAAACAACCGTAAAACTCAAAACCCGCCCAAGACCCGACGCTACGCAACTCACTCGGATGGTTTTGTTGTATTCGTAAGGGAACGCATACCAGTGAACCACCCTAAACCCCGAAACCCTAAACCCTGTATAGTACTGGATACCTAGAAACAAGCCCACAACTGGCAAACTGACAGCCCTGCCCGTAGATTCTGAACCGACTTTCCCGAATAAAGGGTCCTAAGTACCTATATGGCTTCCTTTCAGGTTTAGGGTTCAGGGTTCTAAGTACCTACATGGGGGTTGCCTATCCAAACCATGATAGTAAGTCCTACCATCGAAACCTTACCTTCTAGTATGTAGGTCCTTAACACCCCTTGGACTTAGACAGGGAGCCGCCGCCACGCCAAAGTAGCGCTGCGCACCGGAGGCAATGCCAATTTTGGTCTCGCGTGTGCGGCATGGGGGGGAGCTGCTCCAAAGTTTTGCGTCGTTACTGTTGCAAAACATCTAGCTCTTTCATGAGCAATTTTTATGCTATACAGGCTTTTCCGAAAGTCTAGAACCTACAACAAGATGGTACGGCGGTCGGTTGCTAGGCATCCCATTGAGGAACCCTTCGTGAGACAAGAAACCTGGGAAGAAGGTCCTGGGCGGTTGCAAAACACCGCTGTAACTTGGTTCCTGAGTAGCCCCTTTATAATGAGGGTACCCTTTTTCCTACTATTCGGTTTTGGTAAAGGGCCCCTAAAATAAAAAGGGCAAAAGGGTACTACTCAGGGACCGAGATAAAACCCTACAAAACCCAATTCTTCATTGCTGAGGGCCTTATATCAAACCCTTAGACGACCACGCCCTTCAAACTACTCAAATCGAACCGTAAACTTGGCTGTGTAAAGAGTTTTGTGAGTTTTGGGTATTGCAAAAGGTCCAAAGATGGGGACCAAATTCCATCATAGGAATACATGTATAGACCCTCTTATCCTAGTGTTTGTACAGGGCTGTGGCTTATTAGTGTAGTATAGGCTCTAAGAGGTTTCTATAGGCTTCTGTCGTTTTTGTTTACGGGTTGCAGCTTCTATGACCCAATAGGGTTCTGACAAGTACGACAGTACGATATAGATGTGATGCTGGTCTCTACAGTACTTACAAAGCTAATCACAACTCAGTTGCCTCGATCTAGCTAGGAGAGATCCGGATAATTCAAGCACGGTGTTTGGCAGGAGAAGAGTTCTATATTGTTTTTTTGTAAAAAAATATTGTTTAGGGTTTAAGGTGTTTGGCAGGAGAAGAGTTCTATATTGTTTTTTATTCTATATTGTTTAGGGTTTAAGGTTTTTTTTGTTTTTTGCTGAGCGCCTCTTTCCGACAGCAATGTAGCAACATTGACGAACCCTCCCAGCCCTATAATCCCTCAAACCGCGAACCTCAAACCCCAAGCCGTACAATCCAAATCTGACGCCCCTAAACCCTAAACCCCAGAACCCGGAACTGGTCCGGAACCCAGAATCTTCAAGCAAAATCCCGAATCGTATGCCCTGCAGCTGCCAGTATACGGCCGCTGTAGACAAAAAACACCACAAGTTAACGAATGTTCTCGAGACAATATAGGGAATATCTTGAAATCCCACCCTAAACCCTCAACCCAATAAGAAGCAAGAGACAATAGTGGGGAATATCCGGAAACCCCAGGAAACATCACTAGTACAATTTGAGGAATGGTCCCTTGAGTCCTTTGCCGAGTGAATGCGGTGGAGTCTCGGAACACCTCCTCAATCCCAAACGCCAAACCACATCACACATATCAAAAACCCCAGACCCAAATGCCCCAAGACGTTTATCTATGAAAATTATGAAAATCTTATGATAGGTTACACAGTTATACCTAAGGACCTAAGGCGCGTTACGAGGGCCTGAACCTATACCCAAAAAGCCCTAAACCCTATAAACCCTAAATTCCAAAAGCACCTGGTCCGGTGAGAAGGCGGCTTGGAGAACAGGATCTTCCATCTTCCACCTTTTTGCGTCGATTATGAGGGCCTTCACAATTAGAAACGTGGTTCTTTGATGCAGGGTCTCAGTAACATAAACAAGGGTAATAACTAATCAGCTTCATGTGAGTTGGGCTGCAAATGGTTTAGAATCAAGGGGTCTCCATACGATTAGTTTGAACAAGGTTTCTGAATAGCGCTACAGCGCGTTACGAGAGTGCTATCGGAGTTGTAGAGGGCTTTTCTAAAGGCTTCTTGGGTTTTAGCATATACCTAAAAACCCCGCAACTGCCCTCTATTACACCCTAAAGGCCCACCAATAAGAACCGTGGAGGCTCTATTGAAGGGCCCTTGCGGGGCGGTCCTGGTAGAGACCTTTATTCAGAAACGGAAAGAGGAGTTATGGCTACCCATAGGCCCCTAAGTAGTTCCTGTTTGGGATTACCGTATAAGATTCTAAATATAAACCATAAAAAGGAACTCTGTTGTGGGAGTCACGGGGCAACAGCGGCGATACTTCCTTGCAAAGAAAGCGCGAGGTGATGGCCTATATCCCATGTAGCCGAACGGCGTTCTGGGCTTAGGGCTTAGGGTTTACGGTGATTGCGTTTAGGGTTTTGGGTTTTGGGCTTACGCTTAAGGCGTTTAGGGTGTACATGATTTATGAGAATCTAGGATATACCCGAATCCCCACTGAACCTACGATTCGTTTCAACGAAGTATAAGACTACCTCATGATGAACTCCCTCCCAACCCTAAACCCTGAACCCCCCCACAAAAATTCTGGGCTTCTGTCCTAGGGTTCAGGCAGAGAGACCCATACTTCTGGTGGAGAAGCCAACAACAATGTGGTTTAGGGCTTTAGGGTTTTAGGGTTTAGGGTTTTGGGGCTTTAGGGTTTAGGGTTTTAGGGTTTAGGGTTTCGAGAACCAACAAAAACAAGCCCAAACAACGCATCCTACGTGATCCTACTCTTCTACGGCTTGAGGAAGGCACATGTTTGGGGCTCTATTTTTTGGGGGGGGAAGGTAAGGGGTCCCGGTGTGGAAAATGCAACAAGAAACGACACAGCTTAACTGCTGAACCTCTCGCAATTGAGGTGCAACGGGGGCTCTTTCCAAGCCGCATGTCAACCACAATGTCCAACCTACAACTGCACCTGACAACCATTAAGCATAAACATTCGAAAGCTCGAAAACCTGCAGCACTCAATGTTCAAAGCCCGCAAGCTGAACTTCGACGAAGCGCTTCACCATCGGCACGCGCAGCTCCATGTTGCCGATGTCCCATATCCTTCGCACTTCGGCAGTGAGAAGCCCTGAAAGCCTCAACCCTAAAACTTTAAAAAAAGCCCTTGAGCCCTAAACCCTGAAACCTTAAACCCTAGAGCCCAAAGGCAATAACCCCAACACCGAAACGCTTGATGTGTAAAAACCCAAAACCCAAATCCCCTAAACCCCTAAACCCTAAACCCTAAACTGTAAGGTCATCCTTTTGGAACTTCGGGATTCCCTGGTGTTGGCTAGCGTGTGGTTTCGGATGTAGGGCTACGCTAAGCATAGTCAGGTCTCTGTGGGCTTGAGAAATCAAGCTGGGATATGTAGATATAGACATGGGTCCGACATATATATATATATGTATGTATGTGTGTGTATATATATATATATCTGTATATATATATATATGGGGAGAGAGAGAGAGAGACGGTAATCTGTGTTACGTGGCCTTCAACGCGATATGATTTCATATCCAGTTAGTTCAATCAAGTTGCAATGGAACCCTACTACGAATTCTCGCAGCTGCTACATCCCTGAAAACCCTGCAAATCCTAAAGCCCGAAAACAAAACGCACAATACGACCCTAGGCCCTGAACACAAAGAAAACAGAAGACCCCAAAACCTAAAACTCTAAATCCTAAAACCCTAAACCCTAAAACACTAAACCTTAAAGCCTTAAACAGCCCAAGGCCGCCCCTCGAACCCGAAAGCGCCCCCGCCTCGTCGTGCGATCGCGGCACGTGGTTAGCAGGAGGCGATCCTCAGCTCAAAACGGATACGGTTGATGGTACTTTAAGGGTTTAGGGTTTAGGGTTTAGGGCTTTAGGGGTTTAGGGGTTTAGGGTTTAGGGTATAGGGTTTAGGGTTTAGGCTTAAATTAAATCCTGCATGACCTTAAGGACCCTAAACTATGGGCATTCTGGTATATCCCTTACTATGGGTATCTGCAGGATGTATATCACCAACAGTAGGTCCTTTAAAGGGTTCTATGTGTAGGGCTCCTTCTAAGGAGCTTGAAGAAACCCTTCAAGGGGGGCTCTTGGAGGAACCCTTTAGGGTTCTATAGTGGGTTCCTTCCTGAGAGGTACTATACAAGGGTTCTCTGAAGCTTCCTGTAAGGCAGGGTTCAGGATTAGGGCTTTGAGGGTTAAGGGCTTAGAGAGGTTTCGGGATTCAGAATATAGGGTTTGCGGGTTTAAGGGCCAGGGGCTTGGGGCTTGAGGGTTTAATGGCTTTAGGGGTTTAGGGATTTAGCCTTGCACGGGTTTCGGATTTAAGGGTTTAAGGACTTGGGGTTTCAGGGGTTGGAGGTTAAGTTAATGGTTCAGGGCCTTCGGCGAGCGCTTTCAGTTCCACCCGGATGGGGCTCGGCTTAAGGCCTTCGCACTTGGGGCGGAGTTCCTGCTTGTTGGTGGGCAAGAATTAGTCAGAATCCGGCAATGCAGTATACTCACAGTACGGAATATGCTACTCTTGATCTCCTTCAGGTAATGCAGGGTTTTGCCGATCAGGCCTATCATAAAGATCTTTAGGCTGAAGGTGCCTGACTTCTGTTGGGTGTGGGAGAGAAAGCCGAAACTCTGACCGGAACATAAGGGCCTTAATCATTTTTGCAGAAACAGATTATACTTCCAGAATAACCATAACTTATTAAGGAAGGCAGAAATACATCATTCTTCCATAGTAAGTCATAACTTATTATTAGGGAATTGCTATTTATTCCAACACCTATGTTACCTTTATGTTACCTTATCCTGGATCACGACGAAGGCTTGCTGCTGGCTTTGTGCTTCAACGGATTCTCCAGGTTAGGGTTCATTCAGGATCACTACAAAATCTGAATGCTGGCTTTGTGTTTCAACGGATTACCCAGGTTAGGGTTCAGTCAGGGTCTTGTTAAGGATAGCACGAACCACTGCGAACTAGTTAAGCTAGGCCGGAACCATGCGAAACACAAGGATGTATATGGTTGAACAGCAGCCCTTCATTGTGCCATTATGACTGCAAGCAATATGCGCATCAAACCGAATATAATAGTACAGCCGCCTTGAAGAAAGAGTGTGTTGGGCTCCGCAACCCTAAAGCCTGAAACCTTCAGCCCAGGCCCCAATCCCTGAACCCTAACCCTCTTTGTCGGTAAACCTGCCTCCTGGCCGAAGGAGATGGACGTCAGGTAGTTCGAGTGGTTCAGCCAGTAGTATTCTTCTCCTTGCTTTAGTTCTGGATGGTCTTCCTGCACGGCAGCCGAGAGTCTAGGGTATAGGCTTAGGGTCTATGTTAGTTTTGGTTCCGAGTGGTCCCCCTGCTAGTGTTGCTGACAGGGCAGGCTTCATAGACAAGATGAGGGGCCTGAATCCATGAGGTTTGGGGTTTACTGCACAGTTCTTCGGGTTTCTGAATCCACAGCTTTTCTCAAATTTAGAGGTCTGTAGCCTTGAATTATGCATATATATACATATATATATGTGTGTGGAACAACGTGGCGGAGCTCCAAGAAAAGCCAGAGCTTGTTTGGCCTAGGGTTGAGGGTTTGGGATTTAGGGTTTAGGGTTTCGGATGTAGGGTTTAGGGTTTAGGGTTTGGGATTTAGGGTTTTTGTTGTTTGTAGGCTATGTTGTTTCCCAACGAAGGATCAAACCCATAGCTCAGCAGAGAATATCCG
>CAJNJA010033753.1:7429-24595 GCA_905231915.1 Symbiodinium necroappetens
TATGTATACGTACATATATACATATATACACATACATAACGCATATGCTTATTCTATCTGGTTGTGTAGCACAAGTGTGGATAAGCACCTCAACATTTCAAACCCTAAATCCCCAGACCGCTAAAGCTCCACTCTTGACGCCTATGAACAGTAAGGTGCTGAGTTGAGTTCAGATTTTTCGGCTCGGGGAGAAGGGGGCTTGTAGATTGAGCAGCATCTGTTTTCATGAAACTAAAAAGTTTAGTGCTTGGGGCTTCGGTCCCGTGAACCTCCCAAATGCCCTGAACAATAAACCCTCATGGAACATGTATAGGAACTCTGGTAACCCGTGTCGTAGCCTTTTTGGTGACCTTAACGGAAGACAACCATCCGAGGCATCTGCTCTTGGTGTTGCAGATGCTGCAGCAGCTCTAAGCGACCGCGCAAGTCCCGAGCAGTGAGCTCCTTGGCTTGGGACTTCGCTAAATTCTAAACCCTCAGCCCTCAACCCTTCCGTAAACCTTGAGCCCTACACCATCAACCAGACCACAAAAAAAACGTAAACCGGAAGAGTTTTGGACCTGGACGTTTGCGTATCAGTGTCGGCTGAAGCTCTGAGAGCCCACCCAGATTTGACACAAGGGTTCGGAACTTAAGAAGCAGCCGGCCCTTCCACTTCTCTCTGTCTCTCTCTCCCTCCTGCCTCTCTCCCTGTGTGCAAATTTTGGGTGTGCGTGTGTGTCTGTGTGTTTGTGTGTCTGCGCGTGTTTCGAGGACCACGTCTGGCAAGGGTCGCGTTAAAGCCAGGAGAGCTGAGTTTGCGACACCACTGGCCGAGTCGCGCAACCCGTGTTGGGTTCCTTATTGCGAAATCCGTATGCAAGGGAGTAAACCCTGAATCCTAATCCCTTCGGATGCCGAGGAGCGGAAGCCACTGCGTTTTGGCAGAAGCTGGTTTCAGGGATCTGAATTTCAGCAATCTATAAAAATGCTCCCGTACAGCCCCTATGTAACCGTTGTGACCCACAGTATAATATATAGCACAACTGATTTAACCCCTTCAAAAAAGCGAGGATCTTTTGTACCCTGAATCTCTGGAACCCAATGCCTGGACCCTAATCCCTAAACCCTATAATGAAACCCTAAATCCCTAATCCCTAAACCCTCTAATTAAACCCTAAATCCCTAAACCCTAAACCCTAAAGCCTAAGCCCTGATCCTGTGCGGGGATCTTAGGTGCTCTTGGGGTGTGGGAGTGGAGCTCAAGGGATGGTCTAAAGTGCTTCAAGTTTCGCGGGTTTAGGGTTTGGGGTATATGGGATTTAGGGTTAAGGGTTACTTCATCTGGGATTCCGAGTTTGAAGTTCGGGGGTTCCGAGTTAGGGGATGTCATAGATAAAGGGTTTGCAGCTGAAGAAGTGTGGTTTAGGGTTCAGGGCCTAGTCCAGTACCGCATCAAGCCATTCTTGGATCCCTGCCTGGAGCCGTTGTCTCGCACTTCGGTGCTGATTTTAGTTTGCTAGTTGCTGTGGTTCCTTATTATGGCATCTACAGAAAGTGGAGCTCTTTAACAAGAACCCTGGTCAATCTAACAAAGCACCAGTCTCATGCCCCAGGGTGTATTGCAATGGCAAGAAGCCACTTGATTCATCATGCTTGCATTCTAGAACAGCTGTCATGGTCCGAACCTCACTTGGCACTCGATGTGTCCAGGAAGACCTCAAGCAGTGAATCCTGAAAGCTGTCCACAAGATGCAGCACTTCGAACCTTAGATCTTCGCTTAGAGAATTAAGTACTGAAGCCGAAAGGTTGAGGATTTAGGGAAGGGTGTTACGACATCCGTTTGAAGGGGTACGAACCTTCAAGACGAGACACGAGACCCGCCATACATGGCTAGGCAGCAACCCTCAACCCCTACAAGCCCTAAACCCGAAATCTTCTAAACTCTATACCCGTAGGGAATCCGAAACCCTAAACCCTGAACCTTATAAGCCCAGGTGGGTGCTCCCGAGGCCCTTGCGAGAGCTTCGGGTCTTAAGGCCAAGCAGAGGAAAGAGAAGAAGAACTCTAGGTTGACTTTTAGGGTTTAGGGTTTGGGGGATTTCTAAGAGTAGCATGAGTAACTAGCAAACGAACATGGAAGAATAGCCATAAGAAGGGTAAGAAGAAGACTTTGGTTTTGGGTATGCCGTAGTATAGATTAAGTTTAGGGGGACGGCAGAGGGATATTCTTGACTGTGTTTTGTCTAGACCCCTGTCTTGGATGTACAAGGATTTACAGGCTTTAGGGTTGAGAACGGAGGGCTTGCAGAGTTAGGGTTGGAAGTGTCTAGGGTTTGGGGTTTAGGAGGGTTTAGGAGAGGATTTAGTTTAGGGCTTAGGGTTGGAAGTGTTTAGGGTTCGAGGTTTTTTTTTTAGGGTTTAGTTTAGGGTTTAGGGTTGACGGTTTAGGGTTGACCGTTTAGGGTTTAGGGTTGGACGTGCTTACGTTTTGTTCAGCTTCGGCCAGGACTCTTCTCGGCGACATGTGGGTCGCCAGCATTGGGTTCCCACGGGGTGGTGTTGCTGTTGACACTAGAACATAGTTCTGTGGCATTTCGACTTGCGTCTTTTCGCGAGAAGTTCGCATGAAATTGAGGATGCCGTCGTAAATCCCAATTCCCAAGACGTGCCACGTCCCAGTCACACCCCCAACCGCTTGAGAAGAGGCCTTCGGACTTTCGCAGCTAGAGGCGGAGACCCCCTAAAGGCCCTGCCCTGCCCTGTCCTGCGCCCTGCCCCTGCCTTGCCCTGATCACTGAATGAACAAACCTGAAATAAAGAAGAAAACCATGGAATGAGTTTAGAGCTAAACCCTAACAATAGGAATAGTTTGGGCGGCTTGGCCGCCTCAGACGGCGCGGGGTCGGAGAGAAAAAAAGAGCCCTTCCACGTTGGGGCTCCAGCTGCGAAGTGTTAAAACTACGATACACTCGAAACTGCACTGTCGCTAGATACTTCTCAACTTACTTAGCCCAGCGCAGCCCGGCCACCACCAGCCCAGTTCAGCACAGCCCCCCACAACTGCGGCCGAGCTCCAGGGGCACCAATTCCCATAACCAATTTAAAAAAGGAAACTTTCGGTCAACATGTTTCGGCCAAAACGTGTCGGTCCAAACGCTTCGGTCCAAACGTTTCGTCAAAACTTTCGGTCAAAACTTAGTGGCACCCAAACCCTTAACAATTTCTACTAAACCCTTAAACCCTAAAAGCTCAACCCGAAAGCCCTCAAACCCTAAACCCTAAAGCCCTAAACCCTAGAGCCCCTAAAACCCTAGAAACCTAAAGCCCTAAACCCCCAACCCTAAACCCTCAACCCTAAACCCTACAGCCCTAAAACCCTGAAGCCCTAAAGCCCTAGAGCCAGACCCTAAAACCCTAAAGCCTTAAAGCCCAAAAACACAAAAGCCCTAGAACCCTAAAGCCCTAAACCCTATAAAGCCTTAAAACCCCTAGGCCCCAAACCCTTAAACCCTAACCCCCAGACTGACCCTTCTCGAGGCCCTAAACCCTAAAACCCTAAAACCTTAGAGCCCCCAATCCTAAACCCTAAAACCTTAAGACTCTAATTCCCAAAAAAACCCTAAAAACTCCTAAAACCCTAAAACCCCTAAAGCCCTAAAGCCTTAAACTCTTAAACTCCCTAAACTAAACCCTAAAGCCCTAGAAAAGCCCCTAAAACCCTAAAAACCCCTAAAACCCCTAAACACCCTAAAACCCTCAGATGCTCCTCCCTCGGCTCTCGCATGGCAGGCCCTGAGCCGAGAGCCGACAGAAGCGCAGGAGCAGGTCCCTCTCGTGGTGAAGGCCAGGCTTTTTTGGGTTTAGGGTTTAGGGTTTAGGGTCCCTCTCGTGGTGAAGGCCAGGGATTTTTTGTGGGTTTTCTGGAAGTTGAAGGCTTTTTTGGGGGGTTTAGGGAGTGTAGGGGTTTAGGGTTTTTAGGGTTTTAGGGAGTTTAGGGTTTTTAGGGTTTTGGTGAGTTTAGGGTTTTTGTGGTTCGGTTTTTTTGGAAGGTTGAAGGCTTTTTTGGGGCTTTAGGGTGTGTAGGGTTTTTTGGAAGGCTTAAGGTTTAGGGAGTTTAGGGTTTAGATTTTACGGTTTAGGGGTTTTAGGGTTTAGGGAGTGTAGGGTTTAGGGTTTTAGGGTTCAGGCTTAGGGTTAAGGTGGGAAGAACCAGCGTTTTAGACTTTGTCGTAGTAGAGGGATTTGATAAAACCATGCGCTTGTTTTTGAAGGCGGCTGGCGGGTTTGTATGAGGCGTTTGCACGGTTTTGCCGGGTTGTCAGAGGCTGTTGTAGGGTTTTAGAGGTTTCATACGGCGTTTTATATTAATTCAACAGGGTTTTGCAAGGGTGTTTAAAAGACTTTTAGATTCTGTCGTGATAGGGTTTCGATTGGGCTTTCGGCTTTTTGGGGCCAGGGCCCGGGATTTTATTAGAGCGGTTTGAGGGGCCAAGGAGGGTGTTTGGGGCCTGTTTTCTCTAGGGTTTAAGGCTTTTCGAGTGCATACCCGTTGTTTGGAAGCCACGATTTCAGCATGATCTACGGCGTGGGTCAAGCAGGGGTTCGCTTCAGGGCATTTAGGCATAGGGTTGAGTGATGTTAGTCCTTGTGGACGGTCCTTTACATTACTGTCTATGACAGGAGACATTTGGCGTTCGGGGCTCTTACACTCAAAGGTTCATCGAAAGTCGGAGACGTTTGATAGGGTTTTGCCGAGACACACGATGAATGAGAATGGGGTTCCTGTGGGTGATATGTGGCTGGTATCTTTGCTGAGGCGATTGCCAAATTGCCACCGCTTCTTGTGTGCCTGTCCTCTAGCTACAGCTACGCACTTGTACGCTATAGCGCACGTGTGTGTGTGTGTGTATATGTAATGTAATGCAATGTAATGTACTGTAATGTATGTAACTTAATGTAATGTAGCGTAGCATAATGTAACATAATGTAACGCAAGGTAAGGTAAGATAAGTTATGTAATGGAATGGAGCGGAATGGAATGTAATGTATGTACGCAGCACACGTCCTGCCGAGTACAGTAACTCAATTCCGCTGGTTGACTGGCGAGGTTAAGCTGACCGACTCAGATCTTTGCTGGTAGCATCTGATAGCGCTATTGCACCGACGCTGAGAGCGAGCAAAAGTTTCGAAGAGCCATCAGTGATATACCAGGGTTTCAAGCTCCTGCACCGGAAGGGAGGGTGACGTCTCCCTCCATGATGCTAGCTCTTGCATGCCGAATAGCGCTGCAGAATGCGGCCAAGTGCTACGGCTACGGTCGCGGCTTGAGTTCACGACGAAAGGGCTCGTCGTCATTGATGGCGGATGGTTTCTTCAGATGGCTCTATGGGGCTATGTAGTACCCTCCAGGCCAAACCCCATGAGCCCGGCATGGCCATTGCCATTCTGGTGGATCTCGTCTTTCTGGACTAGCTTATCCTGGATGCAATCAGGCGGACTTTTAGATCCAGAGCTTTTCCGATTGAAGTCTGCGTCTATAGGCCTGGATTTTGGAGCGTTGAACACAAGTGACTCCGGGCCGTTTAGTTTATGTGTTGGTTGCATGACCCCAAACCCGAAACACACAACCCCTCACTCCAAACAATCCTAAAATCAAGCCTAAACCCGAAAGTCCCAATTCCCAAAATTACTAGACTCCCAAAAACCCGAAGCCCAAAAACCTAAAAACCTTTGCACCCTCAACTCAACAGTCCCCAGAAATTTGAATTTCTAATCCCCCCAAAACCCGAATCCGAAGCCCATGTCTTCAGCTTGGGGCTTCTCTCAAGGCAGTTCTAGGCTTTCTACGCCGCATTAAAGGTGAAAGTATGCAATCACTCAGAGCCCGAAACTTTAAACCCCAAAACCGTTCTAGAACCCTTATGGAAGCCTTACGTATAGACGAGGCTTTCTCGAACTGAGCAAAGCTGTCGCTCCTTTGCAGGATGCTGGCCTTACCCAGCCGAGGCAGCAGGGGCTCTCTTGGGCTTCAGGGTTTCGGGTGTAGGGCTCCTGGACGACACATCTGCGTCTTCCCTTGGCTTCTCTTTGCTAGGTATTTTGGAGCAGAATAATGGAAAATCATAAGTCATAATCTCGACCGAGCAATTGACATGGGAGCAAACCAAAGCTTGCATGCACAATGCCCTGACCTCTAGAAGCAGGAACCTGCCTCTTTGCATGGATGTTGCCCCGGACATTCAACATGAAATTGCCCGCTGTAGACTGAGCAGGAATGTTTAAGATTTAAATTAAAGTCCGCATTCAGGAACTGCATCAGCAGGCAGAGCGTCAGAGGCGGTCTGCTGTCGCAGCGGATACCGTGATCAACTATCGGGAGGCCTAGACAGGCCAGGCCGCTCTGCAGGAGCGCTACACCGGCGGGCTTGTTGCTGGGGTCCTGGAGCGGCAACATCCTGAGACCAAGAACTTTGTGCCCGAAGAACCGGTAGCAGAGCCACAGGCCATGATGGCACAGTGGGATTTGTTGCCGAGGCTGCGGTGCACGCCCGCTGCAGAATCTCGCGAAAGGTCTAGCAGATCTCTCCAAGTTAGTCCGAGCAACATCTCTCCAAGTTAGTCCGAGCAACATCCAACGCATATGCGTACTGTCGTTGCAGGTCTCGTGAGTCCTGTGCATATGCTGTGCTATCGACTACGCGATCGCGTTTCACAGTACGCACGATGACGCACGATGCTGCTAGTGCAGTAGAGTAGACTTCCCCGAGTCCCTAAAGCTATGGGCCTCAACACCCAACAGATTACAACCCTAGGCTTAAACCGTTAGGTTTAAGAACTTGGCCTGTTGAGACCAAAGCATCGTCCAGTGACTGATACTGTTAATGGTGTCTCTAAATCCAAGCGCAAGCGCGAACCTGAACAGCCCTCCAAAGATAATAATCCAAACATATCCAAACCATAGGCCCCACACACCCTTCAGACCTTAAACCCAGAACCCCAAAGCCTAAAATATCAGGTTGTCGATTCCGCAGCTCCCGATGCCCCAGCTGCTCTTCGTCTGAACCAGTCATGGGTTCGGATCTCTTGAATTCTGGGTTTAGGGATTCACGGCCTTAGGTTTAGGGCTTTGTGGCTTTGGTGTTTGTGGGGTTTGGGGGGGTTTAGGGTTGACTTGCAGCTGAGTGGCCAAGCTTCAGGCGTTCTTTTTTCACAGGCAAAGCTACGGCACTGAGAGTAGGATGCTCTCAGCTTTCTAACGCAGAACCTCGGTCTTATGGATCATTGGCATGTTATAGGCTGCCTGTGCTTTTGAACTCCAGAAGCTACTCCCCATCTCACTAGTCCTCCACACGAAACCCTAGACAGAAATTTTGACTGAAGCTTAAACGCCCCAAACCCTGAACCCAGAAATCAAACCGAAGACAAGACCAGACGCTTCCACGGATAACTTTTATTTATGGCTGCTCCGGCATCCCATTACAGCTTCAGGTCGTTATCGTTTTGTTAGTGTTTAGGCTGTCGGGCAAGGTCAGGCGAATGCTAGTATCATAAGGAAGAAGGTCTGATCATGTGTGTGAAAAGCTCTGGATCCTGTGTTCTTCAACCCCGAAAAGGATCGGCATGCAAACTGTCGGAGACATGTCACCGGCATCTCCACGGAACCGCTATAAAAGGTTACTGCAAGCCCGACATTCTTGGCATGTCAGGGCCCCTAGTTATGGCATGTGTTGATTCATGAGATCCCAACTAGTCAGGCCTCTACTACAGTTTCCACTTCTCTGGCACCTTCATGCCTCAAAGCTGAAGTACGGTTGATGATATAAATCCTGCATGACCCATAATACGGAATATATCATAATTCACATAGTTTAGGGTCCTTAAGGTAATGCAGGGTTTAGATCATCAACCGTAGGAGGAGGCCCGAGAGCTCCGACTCCCAATCTCTCCACACCCAGGCAGATCCCTCAACTGGTACCGGTACCTGCCTCTCAGGCCTCCAGAGAGAGACTGGGTCCTTGTGGGATACAATTTTGCATTTTTGTTATAATAAAACCGTAAGAAGGAGTAAAAATGATCATTTTTAATATGGCCCCAACAAGGAACCAGGAGAGGTATCCCGCATTTCGATCTATCTAACTGTCTAACGACAGCTTCATAAGATGGGGATGCTAATGGGGACCGGTAGTCGAATACTCGGAAATACCCGTCTGGAACAGTGTCTGCTGGGGCTTCACAATGCGGCGCATGGCAGCTTTGCAAAGAGTGTGCATGCTGTACACTGTCCTATGCACCGATCTTGTGCCAGTGTTTGTACAGTAATTACTAGGTGGTGGTGAGTTGAGATACTTGCTGATTACCTTCCTGGTTGTACAGAGGACCTACCTCATAGCTAATTCTGGGGGCCTTTAAACTTACAGAACCTACAACCTTGAAGGAAGGCTTGCAGGCTGTCAAGCAAGCTGGCGAGACGGGCATGAGAGTATGTTTCATGGAGGGCCAGGTTGTACCAAGAGACCCAACATCCCCTACTTCAGGGTCCCCGATGAGGGATCCCTATGCTATGCCATAGCCAAAACTACTCGTCATCGGGATATTGATGTCTTTGAGCACACAGGACCCTGGGATTCGTTCATAGCCCGGGAAGGTTCAGAGAGTCCACTGTTGAGTCGTTTAGGTGATTTCTTTAAATTCGCGGTTTCGTTTGCCCATGAGGCTGTTAGTCTGCTAGGGCTGCCAACAGAAAATCATGAGGCGGTCTGAGTTGGGATCCGCATTAGAGCGGCCCCGAGAAAAAGGTAACCCCCCGTTTACTGGAACCCTCATGTCTGTCTCGCGGTGGCTAACAGCTCGGTACGCAGGATCTTTATGAGCTGTCATGCTACTCCCGTCCGAACCCTGTGACCAAACCGACACAAAAAATAGCTGACGACATAGACGCCAGATGCCAAAGCCGACCTCAAGATGCTGATTAAACCCGAAGAGTGCCTGGGACAAAACCACGTCAATTCAATATTCAAGACGCCTTTACTACCGGTAAATCCCCCGTAGATGATGTTCATGAACCCTTCAGAGACTTCTAAACCTAAACCCTACAGCCCCAGCTCAAACCCCGAAACCCTGTTGGAGAAGCGCCCCCTAAACCCTAAACCCTATAAACCCTAAAACCCCGAATTCTAAGCGACCCCACCGGTCAGGCGAATGCGCGATCCTTTGAGCTCGCAGCACTGAGCCCGGGCAGCCTGCCAGGAATTGGTGCTTTTTTGGGGGGGGACTTGGGGGGGGATCCGTCAAGAGTTTCTGGTTCTGGGGTGTCGGGTTTAGGTTTAGGGTTTAGGGTTTTGAGTGTAGGGTTTACGGCACAAGCTATTTTGAAAAGGCTTCCTTGATGGGTCTATCTGGGTCATAGACGTGTTTATAGAGAGTTGTGAGATATACAATTATGATGTCTGAAGACTCCGGAAGACTAGCCCCAATCGTCCGCATACAGTTGTACCAGCAAGGTCACCTAACCCTATTCTGTCTACTGAGACACCCATCTTAGGTGGCTTTACGGCTTTTTCTTAAGAGGCTTGCACAGATGCATAGATAGATTCATAGACAGATGGATGGATGGACGGACGGACGATGGATTGATAGACGGATAGGTATGCACACACATATGCAACATGTACGTGCGTATCGAAACAAGCTACTATCTTCGTGTAGTTTACGGTTTAGGGGTCTTTGGCTTGAGATGGAGGAGGTAGTGTTCTAGGGCCTGAGGTGCTTAGTGGTGTTTAGAATTGAGACGACAATGAGATATTTCAGTGGCGGTTGTCAAGGAGGTGATGATGCTAGAGATTGCTGGGTTTAGAGTTTCGTGGTGGTATTGATGACGATGACGACGATGGTCATCTTCAGCACCACCACCATCGTCATCCTCGTGGTTTCCCATGACATTGACTGCTGCTGGCATACCATATAGAGACCATAAGAACTACCTGTACTATTGCGGGGTTCCCTCTTAGATATATCGTATCATATACCCTAAAACCCAATTCTAATCATTAAGGCCCCTACATTACATGAGATGGCGCACTGAGCGCTGACTCCTAAACGGCTTTGTCTTTTCACTAGCTGTGGAGTAATAACAAACAATAACAGTTGACGATGCTGATCCTCGCCCGGGTATCTATGGCCCTCCGGCCAAAACCATGATGCTCCCCCATTACACAAAGACACGACTCTGTGTGTTCACAGATATGGCATGTTAAAGGTTGTTACCCTTGAGGGTCATGAACTTAGTTGCCATTCGTAGATTTGTTGTTCCTACTCAAACTCCAAATCCCTGAACGGCCCAAGCCGAAATCCTACACGCCCGGCCCTGACCCCGAAACCCTACAAATCCTAAACCCTCGACCCCAAACCCGAAACCCTAACTCCTACATCCGAAAGCCTACGCTCCCAAGAATCCCTGCCGAGGAGGTCACTGGTCGCCCGGACAGGGGCAGTTTGTCCGCATGCCGATGTCGCCTTCACGCTATCCCTAGAGGCCAAGCCAGGGATTAGGGTTTAGGGTGGGCCCCGACCTTGTTTCGTAGGCCATGATGGGGGCTTTCGGTGGACGGGTTCAGGGTTTGGGGGTCTAGGGTTTGGGGTTTCGGGTTTTATGGCCGGCCTTCCGTCGGAGGGCATTCGGAAGAGAAGTGTCAGGGTTCTTGCAGGAGCTGGGTTTGAGAGGTTCAACTTTCTAAGAGTCTAAGCGTTCTCTTTGCGATGCGGGAAACCTCCTTGGAACCCAAAACCGAAAGCCCAAAATCCTCCACCCGACACCAGACAGCCAGCCTAAACCCAAGTAATCCTAAACCCCTAGACCCCCGAACCCTAAACCCTAATCTCCCCTTAAATAATTACCTACACTTTTTTTGGGGCTCCTTATTATAATTACGGCATTTGAAGGGAACCCCTTCGGGTTCCATGGGGGATCTGTCGGCTAAGATTTTACCATCGCAGTTCACCTCCCAAACCTGCCTTCTTAAGGGGCAAAGGGCGGGAGATCACAATTCGGACTACTGAATTATTTGCATGGTTTTCTGGCCGGGATAAGATGGGGCTTGGAGTAGGGCTGTAAGTTTAGGGGTTTAGGGATTAGGGTAAGTTTACATGTCCTTTGTGCAGGACCCGGGTCTATCGGTGAACACATCTCGCTGGAAGGACTCCGGCAGGTGACAGCTTGTTGCTTGCGAGGCTTCAGGACTTGGCACCAGAGAAGGGTGGACCGGTTTTAGGGTTAAAGGTTTAGCGTTTAGTGTTTCGGGTTTTAGGCCTTTCAGGGTGTAGGGCTTTGGGTTGAAGTATGTCTTTTCAATGGCTGTTGAGCATGAAAGGAACTCGCCAGGAGGTAGTTGTCCCCAAATATCACCAGCGCTTGAGTCTTCCTCTACGGCAAAGCGAGAAGCGTCACCGTTTCCTAAGCCCTAAACCCTAAACCGTGAGGGCATCCTCACGCTGCGTGTTTAGGGTTCCGCAGTTCCGCCATGGCCCTCACCCCGAGAGCCTCACCCCTTAATCCAGAGTTCTGAAACCAAGAAGGTAGAAAGACCATAAAGCCACAAAGATCCTGTTCGCCCAAGTGCTGGCTCCTTGTGTTGTATAGCATGATGATATAGTGTACGTAGGGTAGTATAAGTATGGTATAATAGTATAGTATAGTCTAGTGTAGTGTAGTATAGTATAGTATAGTATAGCATAGTATTGTGTAGTATAGTACAGTCTAGTCTAGTATATGTATCGCACAGTATACTATAGTATAGTAAAGTCCCGTCTAGTACGTAAAGTCAGGTACATGTAGTACGTATAGTCTAGCACAGTATCGTATATAGTACAGTATAGCATAATACAATGTAGTATAGCTTAGTCCAGTACAGTATAGTAGAAGCCTGTTGAGCAACCCGTCGTTGTCTTTGAGTGGTGGGTTTGCTGACAAATCTCTGCTCCTGATTCGTGTCGGCTGCAGAGCCAGTGATGTTTGGGCTATAGTGGATGCTGTGTGTACGTCATCAGGAACCATCACACTGTGGCGGGAATTTACAATTACTTGACGGAACTATCTTGGTAATCCTGGGAATTTTGGTCAGCCGGTGGGGAGCAAGATTGCCAGGTATTCTTGATCTTGGTCATCTTCCCAAACCCCATGGTTCCTGAGCCCCCTACATTACAGGGTATGAGTTGGTTTAGAAGCGAGTCCTCCAATGCAGCAATGCTCTCCCTAAAGATGCAGAACTGCATGAGCCGTGTCACCGCGGGCGGCTGCAACAGCTCTTCCTGAAACCCACGGGGGGTTTAGGACTTGACCCCGAAACGCTAAACCCTAAACACTCCGTTGCACTTTCAAAAAACCTTTAAAGGTTTAGGGTTTAGGGCTTTAGACTCTCGTGGAGCTTGAAGATGTTTCGTCTCGATCCACATCATCGAAGAGCCAAGTTGTTGTCGCCCTATCCGAATGTGCGTAGTGGGCGGGAGCCTGGCATCAGCGCCTACAAGAGGTAGGCCCAGAAATTATACTCGGCCCTGGGGTGCTCGCAAAGACGTAAACCTCAAACGCCGAAGATACTGAGTTTTCAGACAATAGAGCGTTCCTGGTACAGACCTGTCGTAGAGTGTAGTATAGTATAGTATGGTATAGTATACGATGATACAGTATAGTATCGTAGGATCCTTATGAAAATGAGGTCCCCCTGAGAAAGCAGTGATGCCTGTGTATCAGTGTTGAACCGGTCGACCTAAAATCTGAAACTGGATGGTATAGGGTTTGGGGCTTATAGGGTTTTGAGGGGTTTTAGGGTGTAGAGTTTAGGAGAGTTGTGCCTTCAGCCATACAGCACGTTTGGCCGCACTCTGTACCTCTCGAATTGTGTTGTCTCGAGCTGCTAACGCTCAAAGCGCCTCGCTTTACATCATTGCGAACCCTTCACGCCTCACCCCCAAAAAGCCCACTCCCTAAACCGTAAACCCTAAACCCTAAGACATGTGTTGAAAATCTTGCCCAGCGCGGAAGCGAAAGCCTCTAGGCATACTCACCCCCAGCACCCTATTCTAAGTATCAAGGCCCCTTTGTTGGAACATGTCGAGTGCTAAAGCTGGCTCTAGAAACCAGCAGCTCAACAGCAAAACTTGCCAAACAGAGGATCAGACTGTCAGCTTTGGCGAGGGAGCTTGCCTCACATGTGGGTGAAACGTGTCTACACTTCGAACCCTGTGCTGAGCACTCTAGAACAGATCCTAGAGTTCGACGCCCCCTGAACCTTAAACCCAAAGCCCTCAACCCTAAACGCGAAGTCCTGAACCCTTAGCCCTAACCCTAAACCCTCAGAATAAGCCTAAGTCCTGAACCAACACCCTATAGGGCCTTGCAACTTGAGAGTTAGAGCCGAACTTCCAAAGCGGAGCTCGTGCGAGCAGCTGACGTGGGATCCAAGGGCATCGGGGATGGGATCCTGGGATTTAGAGAAGTCGTTTCTAGGGCAGTTTCGGGTTCAGGAAATCAGGAATTTGGGATTTGTGTTCGGGAAGTCGGTTTTGGGGGTCATGCGATTTCCGCTTTTGGGATCGGGTTTAGGACTCATACGGTTTAGGGTTTTGGGAATTGCTCTAGGGCTCATGAGGTTGGAGAGGTAGGGTGTAGGGGATTGGGGTTTCAGGCTAATCAAGCAACTGTATATATCTATATGCCTACATACATACATACATACATAGATGCATGCATGCATACATACATACATACAGACATACACATATAATATATATATATGTATATATATTATATAGAACATATATATATATAACATATATAACATATATAACATATATAACATATATAACATATATAACATATATAACATATATATATATATGTACGTATATATATAATACTACACACACACATAGGGACAAGCATGTAGAAGCAAGCATGCAAGCAAGCAAAACATATGTACTTGCAAACGTACCGCTGTTGCTCAGTAGTGTAGGCTTTCAGCCAGCAGCGCCTAAAGTCTAAACGCTGGACTGTCGTAGCTAGTAGTGACTTAGTAGTGGCTAGCAACGTCGTGTTCAGATGCTGACTTTCAGGGCTTCAGGAGTTTAGCGTTTAGGGCTTCAGGGTCCGGAGAACACGCCTTTCCCACGCCCTGTGCAAGCTGATCGATGGAAAGGGCCCCTTTTGCGGGACTTCACTTAATTAAACATGCATCGTGACGCCCGGTTCCGCGAGGAAGCCAGCTGAATCGTGCTAAGCTGCCGGGCTTCAGGGCCTCAAGTTTTGGGCGCAGACATCTTCTAGGATGATGCGAAGAATGATTGCTTAGATGCTGTTTCTGCGTGTCCCTGAAGGACGAAGTTAAGGTTGCTTATGTTGAAGTATTTAAAGCTGTTCAGGCTTCGGGCTTGGCCTTGTAGTGCTTTCGGCCCATGACGTCCAGGTCGCTCGAGCTCTAGGAGCGATCGGAAGCTGCATGTAACATGGGGACTTTAACACTTTGGAGTAGATTGTACTATACTACGGTTTAGGGTTTCGGGTTTAGAATAGGGCTTGAGGGGGTATATTGTGCTATATAATTGCAGGAACCCCACATTAGGGCTAATTCCTCATCGTTTGAATAGTGCATTGAGGGGAATATTCTGCTAAAACCACAATAAGGAGCCCTCTATGGTAAATGTTTAGGCTGCTATCGTAGGAATTCCAGGTTGCGAGCCCTCAAACCGAGAAGGCTATGCCATCGCTTTGAGCCTCAGGCCTTACAAGTCCTGTTGGAAAAATAGGGGCTAAAGCGAAAGCATCTGAAGCTTACAGCCATGCAGCCATGAGAAAGCTCACCGCTAGCAGAGGCTTTTGCTTTGATATTGAAGGGCCTATACTGCGAGTTAAGGCAGTATGAAGCCACTGCTTTGCTTTAAGGTTTGGCCGCTTCTTGTCAGGATCCTAAGATGTCATGTGGGTCTATATTGGGGCCCCTTCTTCTCCTTGTCAGGGATGTAAAGAAAAATAAAAGGAATCAGCGCAACACCCGTGTCCAATTATTTCGGTCGCTATGTACAGGGTTAAGCTCATGGTTCCGCGCTTGAGGGCTGATGACCCTACCACGCTAGAGCCCCAGAGGCAAAAACTAGCCGGTTTATGGGGTTGCAACGAGTTTGGAAGGTTGATCTTTCATCGCCCTTGAGGGGGTTTATTGTTTCAGGGTTTGGGGCTCAAGTTGGATTAGGGTCTAACCTACCCTAAGCACCAAGAGGTTTGTCAAAGATGCCAAGCCAAACTCTCTAACCCGCACAGCCTGAACCGCGTGAAACCTAGAACTCTAAACAGCATCGCACGAAACCCAGGAGGCCCCTTATATGCCAGACAGGATCCTGCTAGAGCCCGGTAAACCCCTTCGGAAACCCTTTAAAACCTCGGTTCAAAAAATCCGACAAGACCATTGTGTAACCCTGGCAGAACTGTAGAAAACCCTTGTAAAGCATGATCAAGGACCTTTCCCACCCCTTTGTGAAACCCAGACTTTTTTTTTGCAGCCGGCACGCCTCGCAATCAGGGCGGGTCGTTTGTAGGCTCTGCAGACTTCGACCATGAACACTACTAAGACTTAGACTAGAGGGTCAAGGGACTTTCACTTGGGGTTATCGATAATAGGTATGTACTGGGGGCTAAGAGCTTAGGATAGTTCAGGATCAGAGGGCTTGGTAAGTGCATTATACTCGAGCTACAGGTTTCCACAGTTGGAGCTACGCTGTGTCATAGCCCTAGGTCACCAAGAGCCCTAAGCCTCTGAACCACGAGCATTCGTAAAGAATGGCTTGGCCCTCGTAAGGCATGCCCTTAATTGTAACCCGGTGATCTTCACTGCGCCCAGGATGACACCAAGCTTCAGTGTGTCGGGGTCGAGCTGCAACACCCGAAACCCTCCTCAGACCCCACAACCGTTACACCCTAGACCCCAAAGCCCTAAGCCGCGTAGCCGTAAACCCTAAGCCCTTCCACGCTAGACGAACCCCCTGAAACCCTGAACACCTGCTCAAGAGCTCACATTTGTGGTAGTTGAAGAGCGCGAGTTCTGCAGATCCGAGTTTCACATAGGAGGTTAATGGCGGCCTCGACGGAGAAAGAAAGCTTCATTACAGACCTAGGCTTCATTCACCAGGGCGGTTTGCAAGTTTACGAACGCAGGTGTGCCGCTCGGGGGATCTACAAGGGCACATACTTATCTAGAGTTTATAGAGCTTGGGAGTTGAGGAGTCTCTAAGGTTTATAGGATTTAAGGCTGCGGGATGCAGTCGTGAGATCTTGGTATTGATGTTATCTTCTGGAGCTGTATCTCGGTATTGCGACTTGTGGTTGCAAGCGCCTGTAGACCTGCTTCAGGTAGGATTTTTGTTTGGGTTTAGGGGATTAGGGTGCTGGTTATTCACTGAAACCTTAGGCATTTCAGCCCGAAGCAACAAAGACCGGCGGCGAGAATGTTAGCCCGAATTCCGACCTCCAAATACTCCATAAACATCCCTAAACCCTAAACCCTAAATCCCAGGCCCTGCGCTCGAATTCCTAACCTTCTTGCCCCTCGGTTCAACCCAAAAAACTCGACATCTACATCTCCCAGACGAACATGCAAGTACGGGTTTCGGGTCCTGACGAATGCCCTGATCCCGAGAGGCCCCAAGGCTTGGAACCCTGCATCCCAGAACCCTCGGGGTGCCAAGCGGCCGCCGTTACAGCCTTGTCTGCTACAGCCCCTTTTGAAGGAAGCCGCTTAGTGGATCGTAATGGAAGCCTGACAAGGGAACCGCAACCCGCTAAAACCCTAAACCCAAAAACAAAAACTCCCGTAGAACCCTACAGACTAAAACAGCCGAAGCCGGGAAGAGCATAAGGTCGTCCGTCTACGGGTCGCTTGAGCGAGGCATGAATGTTTGGGGGTTCATGACATGATGTTTAGGGACGTAGGGTTTGGGGTTTTCAGGGGCATGAAGGTGTCGGGTACATGACTCTCAAGGTATAGAGTTTAAACAGGCATGACTGTTCAGGGTTCATGATGTCTCGCAGTTGTTGGTTCAGGCTTCTGCTATTTTGGCTGTGGGATCGACGAGAGCAGGTTGCTAAATATCGCAGTTTTCGGTTTCTATATATCTATCTACCTATCTATCTATATCTATAT
>CAJNJA010033764.1:9202-25412 GCA_905231915.1 Symbiodinium necroappetens
CCTTTTGCCCTTTTTGGTTTGGGTTCCCCTTATGAAAACCAAATAGTAGGAAAAAGGGTACCCTTACTATTAAGGGGCTAATTAATGGGGAACCTAGTTGGGGAGTCTAGGTACTGCAAGGAGATTTTGGATTTGGGGTTCAGAGTTCGCGGCCTTAAAGGGGGTCTTGGATCTTGGCTTTAGGGTTTACGGCGTAATATACGGGTCCTGTAGTCACATCAGGTTCCTCTGAGGTTTCTTACAGGCTTCATAAGCCTTGCTAGTCTATAAGGTTTGGGCTTTGGGCTTTAGGGTTTGGGGTTGAGTGGCCTGTGTCCTAGGCAAAGACAGTTTCTTCTTCGGGAAGAAATCGGATCGTCGCCGATCCAAGCCGGGGAGCACGTGTTCTTGGGATGCCCTGGGTTTGAGACGTCTGCTCACCCGTTTCTGCCCGTTCCACTCCCGGATCCGAACTCACTCTACTCGGTGCCGCGAGAGCTGAAGGAGAAGGGGGGCTCTCCCTCCAGCCCCCTGGGAATGAATGCGGTTTCCCAGTGCAGGCGCTGCCGGAGCGGAACACGAAGAACCTGATGTTGAGGTTCAGGGCTTAGGGAGGTTTAGGGCTTGGGGTTTTTGAGGTTTTGCGATTAGGGCTTATAGGCAGGCTCAGGGTTATGCAGGGTTATCAAATGGGTTGTAGTACTCCCCTATCGTGCCTGCGTAAGTATAGCATAAGTATGACGTAGAAACATGCCCCCGAAACCTTGTTTAGCTTGTTTTCTTCTATTTTTTAAGCTTCTTGAAGACTCAAGTCAGTGAGTTCAAAGTGGAGCCAAGGGCGTCCCGACCACCTGGAGCTGCTCCAGTCTTGTTTTATATTAAGCCCCAATTATAAGTAAGTTGGGGGACTGCTGAGGTCGACGTCTAGTCTACGGCATAGCACAAGTTCTATCACCAGGCCCTCTGATCCTGTAAGTCAGCTCAGAGGGACCCGATACGCAGAGACAGTATACCCACCCCTAAACCGCAAAGCCCCAAGCCTAAACTCCAATCCTCAAAACGCAAGACCCTCAACCCCAAACCCTAAAGCCAAAGCCCTAAACCCGTATAGAATAGCTGCAAGAACCCCGTTAAGACAATAAGGTGACAGATACAGGAACGAAAGGAACAGCGAGCAGTTGCGGAACTTAGAAACTTTAGTCCGAAATACCGTACACCCCTAAAAGAAGCCGTATATCGCCCTTACTTCGACGACCGGAGGATCATTGGACTTAGTCAGTGAGTTTATGAGCTACTTAATTGGGGTTGAATTCACTATGAGCAAGTGTAGGATAGTTCCCCTAATAGCAACCTTACTTGCGATGTCCCATGATCCTTTAGGTAGACCTTGAACCCCCTTATAGAACCCTTACACATCCCTTATAAGGAGCCCTTTATGCAGTGACTCCAAGCCACCCCATGGTCCTTTAAGTACGCGATCCTGGGAAAAAGCCCTAAACCCTAAACCCTAGCCCCTAAATAAACCCCCAAACCCCGAAACCCTAAACCCTAAAACGCGGTCCTGCAAAAAAAGGCGTAGGCGAGCCGCTGAACGTCGGCTTCTTCGCCTTGAAACCCGACAAACGCCTCTTCCAAGCCTCCCTGTGGCCCGGTCTGATTCATACTGTTGATGATAGAAATCCTGCAGTACCTTGAGGACTCTAAACTATGGGAACTATGGTATATTCCTTTTTATGGGTAATGCAGGACTTATACCATCAACCGTACTTCATCATTGGAAAATGGCTTGGGTATGGTATACTGTAGTTATAGCAACACTAAGTAGCAGTTTTGGTAACTATTCGATTCCTCGCTGAGTTTTTTCGTCCACGTGCCTTGAACGACACGGTTTTCCCATCTCTCTAGGTCTCTTCCTCTTGTTGCTTGATGCTGCGTGTTCAGAATGTTATAGTGTTGTTAAGGGGACAGGGGAGATCGGTACTCATAGTGTTGCATAGCAATGTTTGTTCAGGTTGTTTGGTGTTTGTTTAGCGCTTCATTCCGGTCTTACTGGAACAATACGGATTCACAAGGGCTTTGTGGATAGTTCGCAAAACTAGGGTCCGTCTTATTTTCCCCAATATAGTACGGCATAGCGCTTGATGAGGGATGGGAGTGTATGGTTTTAGGGGTTTAGGGCTAGTTTGTAGGTTTGGGACTTAATGGTTTAGGGCTTTCTGGTTGAAGGTGTTGGGGTACTATACCCGCTAATCTTCCGTTAGAGTGAAAATGTGGCGTCTACCGGGATTAGACGCAGTATAGGGATGTCGTAGACGTCGTCAGTATGGGGTTTTGCCTAAAACGCCGAAACCAAACTCCAAAGCCCAATCAAACCCGAAACTGAACATGCCCCTGTACCAATTTTGTAAGATCCGAAACCATGACGTCCAGGAACTTCGCGAAAGAGGCGGACTTCTCCCACGACCACTCCTGGGGGCAGATGGGATGGATTCCGAGCTGCAGTTTTAGGGTTTCGAACATTTTGCAATATAGAGGCCTTAGTAATTACCTACACTATTTTGGGGGGGGGGGGGGTTCCTTATTTTTGTTATAGTATCATATACCCCAAAGCCCTGTTCTAATACTTCTTCAGGCCCCTACATTAGTCTTATGGTTTCCGATAGAGCTGATGTATGGGACCTGTTGCTGGTACCTCCTATCATGCACACACTCCTGAGGAGCCCCCAAGCACATCCGCCGATAAACCCTAATCCCTAAACCCTACATCCTAAACCCTGAACCCTAAACCCCTAAACCCGTAAACCCCTAAACCCTGAACCCTAAACCGTAACCTCACCCTGATCCCTAAACCCTAAGCCTGCTCCGGTGTAGGTTCGGAGCCCCCAGAAAGTCCCGTAAAAAATGACCCCGATAGTTGGGGAGCCGTCTCAAAAGCATCTACTGTATACTTCAGTGACGACTTTTAGGGAGCGTATCTCAAGAAAATCGGCGGAAGAAAGGGTCCTTTTCACATTTCAAGGATTACCGAGGAGCCTTGTACATCTGCACATGACAGGCGTGTTTAAGATCCCTAGCTATCCCCCAACCACCTGTACTGCAGTCTCAGTACCAACAAGTAGGAGTGACACAGGCCAATTAGTACCTGTTACCCTTTCAGTTCGCCGCCCCTCTATGCTAAAATTCGGAAAGTGGTAGCTGTATTATGAAGCGGGGGGACAGTCTGCTTCGGAGACTAGGAGTAGTTCCCTAAACCCGAAGCCCTAAAACCCTAGGGAGCAGTTTCACCCCTTCTTGGGTGCACGCAGAAGACGAGCAAAAAAACACCACCGAGGAAGCCTGCTGGTGGCTACTTCATTGGTGGTGAGTGTGGGCAAGGCGGGGGGGCCTCTGCCTTAAGGACGAAATGACCCTGAAAAGTAGGGGCCCTATACCCTTAACTTATACTATGAATCCCTATATGGTATAAAGAACCCTAAAACCTTTTAGGGTTCATTTCGTCCTTAAGGGGGGGTTGAGGAAGATCTCAGAAGCAGTTTCTGAGGCTTTAGCCACAAGAATAGCGAAGACTCCTGATAGACAAACCCCGTTCCATGAATTGCTTTGGGGTTTGGGGTTTAGGGTTTAGGGTTGAGGGTTTAGGGCCTGCAAGAATCGCCCTGTGAAGTGCCCTTTCAGTTTCCGTAGACCTCTAGAGCCTGAGCCCCTAAGCCCAAGCCCTAGAGCCCCAAGCCCTTAAATGCTAAAACCCTGGACCCGTAAAAAGCTAAAGCCGCAACCGCACATCTGCTGCCCAACCGACAAAAGTGATACTCTGAACCCCAAACTAGGAGCCACTGTAGCATAGTGCCCTTGTTTGGCACCTTACGGGAAAGAGCCCCGACCACAAGGGGCTGATGGTATAGAGGTCAGCAAGATCACCCGTACTGTTCCTAAGGGCCGCATAATGCCGCATAATATGGTCCCGAGTATACTGTGCGCATACATTCAATTAGCCCTAAGTCGAGTGGGGCCTATGTTAGGCTTTTGTTGAGCGACTATTATGTTTAGGGATTCGGGCGCACGGCCAGCCTCGAAGGCTTGTGTGGTTCCTCGTATTTTAAGGCTCTTGGGTTGCGTTGTTAGTTTTTTTGCGTGTTGGGGCTCTGGTTTCCTGCTTCTAGATATCTCCTCGGTGCCCCAGTAGTAGTACCCTTTTGCCCTTTTTAGGTTTGGGGTCCCCTTCTGAACACCGAATACTAAGAAAAAAGGGTACCCTTAAACCCTAAACCCTAAACCCCAAACCCCAAACCCTAAACCCTAAACCTTATTAAGGTTTTCCTGGGGAGCCCTCGTCTCGAAAAGTACAGCTCTTAAGCTCCGCTCTTCTCGGCATCCTCGGTACGGGTGCAGACGGCTAAACTCCGAAATCTCAAGAAATAACTACACGGAATATTCCGAAACCCGAAAGCCGAAAACCCTGAGATGGAACTCTCGTTCTCCAGCCCTGCAGCCCTACACTCAACAGAACCCTCTTGATCTATCCATTAAGAAGGCCCGTACATAGACCCTTGTAAAAAGCATCCTTACAGATCGGAAAGCCTCGGCTGCCAGAGGCTTTTGGTACGCCTTGTTCTACAAGCGACTTGGGCTTTGTCCCAGGTCTTAAACGGTACCCTTCTTAACCCTACTTCTGGCCCGCTTAGAAGAAACCTTATTTCGAGGGTCTATATCCCCCCAAAATTCCCCCCTAATCCTAATTCCAGGGGTTGAGGGGACCTTCGGGTTTAGGGGTTGAGGGGACCTTTGGGTTTACTTTAGGGCTTTAGGTGTTTTAGGGCTTTAGGGTTTTAAGGGTTTATAGGTTATAGGTGTTTTAGGGCTTTAGGGCTTTAGGGTTTTCGGAGCCCATCAGTCAGATCTGGGGGCTTTGGGGGTTCAGGGTTTCAGAGTTGGGAGCTGGCGCTAAACCCTCAACTTTTTTCAACTTTAAGCCCTTAAAGCCCCAAAACCTTTAAGCCTGGGCCCCTAAAGCCCTCAGCCTTAAACTGAAGGTTTGAGATGTGGGATTCTGTCACTTTTGGAAATCCTCAAAACTCAGATTCTCGAGCTCTCCTGAGGAGAGTCCGGGTAGACTCCATCTAGAGTTCAGGATCTAGGGTTTGGGGTCTGGGTCTAGAGTTTAGGGTCTAGCGTTTAGGGTTTAGGGCCTAGAGTTTAGGGTCTAGGGTTTAGGGTTTAGGGTCTGGGGTCTTGGGTTTGGGGTCCGGGTTTAGGGTTTGGGGTCCAGGGTTTAGTGTCTGGGGTTTAGGGTTTAGGGGCTAGGGGTTTGGGTTTAGGGCTTAGGGTCTAGGGGTTTCCATCAGGATTTTCACAATTCAGGGGCCTTATGAATTGGATTCGGCTTTTGTGGTATAGTACAGTAGAGTCTTAACAAGGAACCCTCAGGAATGAGTAATGGTAGTCTGGGTGGCACTTTGGGAAACGTCAAAGTTTCCCTTAAGGTTCCCATAGAGGTACCTATTCCACAATAAATACTTTTAAGGGCTTCAAAACTACAACCCAGTAGTTGTTCGGGCCTCTGGAGAAGAGGCGTACTTGTCGGGACTTATCTTCTCTCTGATCGCCCTGTACCAGTTTGCAACTCTGAGGTGTCCGAAGCCCATAAGCCCTAAACCTCAAGCCTCTACCAACTTAGGTTTAGGTTTTAGGGGTTAGGGTTTAGGGTTTAGGGACTTTTTAACCCGAGGCAAGACTCTACAATTTCTTGACCTTTGGGCCAAAGGGTGCGAAAGCAAGTTTAGGGTGTCCAGCTGCCGGGCTCTCTCGGGCTTGCTGCTCCTAAAACAGGGGCCTTAAAAGATTAGAATAGGGTTTTGGGGTAGATTATAGAATTATCATAAGAAGGAACCCCCCAAAATAGTTTAGGTACTTGTGAAGGCACCATTGTGAGAGTTGTAAGGGCTAGGACGTTCGGTGGTCGGTCGCGGTCGGCTCGAAGGTTCAAGCGCGGCCCAAATCCCGAAATGGACAAGCATGAGCGCAAACTGTAGCGCGCAAGGTCAAGCCCTACTATCCTACGGCCCCAAACCCCAAAGCTTAAGCAACCAAAAACTTGAGAATGCCGACAGCAACGAATAGAGGGACCCTAATGATTACCTATACTATTTGCCGGGTTCCTGATTATAAGTCTAATAGTATATTATGCCCCCAAAACCCTGTTCTAATCACTAAGGTCCCTACACTACACTAAGTCCCAAAACCCTGCTCTAACTAACTGCAGCCCAAGACCCTAAACCCTAGAGCCCTTCAGGCCAAAACCCTCTCTAAACCCTAAAACCCCGAAACACCTACAAGCGAAAACCCAAAAAAAGCAAGCAAAAACCCTAAGATCTAAAGCCTTAAAATCCTAAAGTTACACCGAAAATCCTAAACCCCTAAAATCCAAAACCCAGGTCGGGTGGCCTCGCCCAGAAAGCGTTAGAGTCGGTTGGCCTCTCCGCCGTCGATTCCGCGCAGCCGCTTGTCATTCCCGGTGTGGGCAGGGGTATAGGGTTTAGGGCGGTTTAGGGGTGCAGGGTGTAGGGTTTAGGGTATAGGGTTTAGGGGTGTAGGTGCAGGTTGTAGGGTTTAGTACTTAGGGATGTAGGGTTTAGGGTGTAGCGTTGAGGGTTTAGGGTTGAGGGGTGTAGGGTTTTGGGTGCAGGGTGTACGGTTTAGGGTCAACCTGCAAGCACGTACTGTGACGGGTTTACGGTTTCTTTAGAGTGTTTGAAGGCTGCAGTGTGGAGTCGCAGACAGGGGGAGAGGTTCAAGAGGGTTTCGGGCCTTTGGGGCTAAAGGTCTTGGGATTCGGGTTTAGAGTTTCGGGATGCGGGGTTTAGGGTTTAGGGGCTGAGGGTTTAGGGGTTCGGGGTTTCGGGATTGGATTGGGGGTTTATAGGGTTTAAGGTTTTGGGTTTAGGGGTTTAGTGTTTAGGTGTACGTTCGGGTTTTGGGATTCGGGTTTCGGCTTTGGGGCTTTTCGAGGTGTATGGCTCATGGTTAGCGCTTAAAACAGCAAGAACAAGCTGGTCCTGACGAAACCCCAAACTCAGACTAAGCACGAGAATCCCCAGAAACCGTAAAACTGTAAACCCTTAACCCTAAACCCTAAACCGTGAAACTGTAGGCCCGAACGATCCTAGAACCTCCAAACATCGCTGGAGGATCGACCGGTGCATCTGGAACTACCAAACAAGCTACATGTGCAACTTGGCATCTGGAGGGTTTAGGGCGTAGGGCTTTGGGTTTAGGGGTTTAGGGTTTAGGGGTTTAGGGTTTAGAGTTTAGGGCTGTTAAGACTAGGTGTCCTTTCTTGGCGTTCCATCTTGTGCAAGACCCGACTTGTTAGGGCACGCAGGGTTTAAGGTACTCTTTGGGGAAGTGTGATCATATGTTGATGCGGGTATATCCGGGGGTGGTGGCGTGTTATATATAAAGGACCCAAAAAGGGACCATCGTTTTGACAACCACCCAAACCCTGAAGCCCCAAACCCGATGCCCCTAAACCCTAACCCCTAAACCCCTAAACCCTGAACCCCTAAACCCCTAACCCCTAAACCCCTAAACTCCCACACCCTGAAGCCCAAAACCCTGAAACCCCCAAACCCGATGCCCCCAAACCCCTAAACCCTAAACCCCAAACCCTAAACCCCCAAACCCCCACACCCTGAAGCCCCAAACCCTAACTCTAAAGCCCAAGCCCTAAAGCCCAAACCCTAAACCCTGAAGCCCAAAACCCTGAACCGAAGCCCAAACAAGAAACCCCTAAACCCTGAAGCCCAAACCTCTGAGAACCCTGAACCCGATGGCCCCCAAAGGCGCGAAGGATCTGGACTGCAACCGGGTGCGCGTTCATCACAAGCCGACCCGCCGCTTCGGCCCTGAAATAGCCCGAAGCCCTAAGGTTTAGGGTTTAGGGCCTTAGGGTTTTTTGCAGGGTCCCTATAAATCCCATATTAAATATTATAATAAGAATCTACAAAAAGGAGGGTTTTGGTATGTTAAGGTAAGCCCTAAGCCCCAAACCCTAAGCCCTAAGCCCTAAACCCACTTTGAAATTGAGTAAAACTCGATTTTTTCTGTAGGGTCCCGAATTCTGCAGCTTTCTTGTTTATTACAAGAGTTTTCGAGTAACAGCAGATTCTGGTAGCTTCGGGTAGGGGTTTAGGGTTTAGGATCCTCCCAGCGCGCGTTTACGGCTTCTAAAAGGTTCTCACCCGGGCGTTTCCTACGTGTTCATATAGTTTTATGTGGTTTTGTAAGGGTTTCGTGGGGGCCTGCAACTAGTTAGCCCATGGATCATTATTCCTCGTGGTTCCCATGTTAAGATATAGGTGCAGTATAAGCCTCCCCCAAGAAAACAACCGTGTCATATGATGTCAGCATGTCTTCTCTACTGTGTGGTTTCTTAATTTAGGCCATTGTATAGTCTTATAGTAGAGTTGAGGGTTTAGGGGTTCGGGGTTTAGGGTTGAATTGAGTTGAAGGTCTGGGGGTTAGGTCGGGGCTTCAGGCTTCAGGGTTTTAGGGCTTAGGGTTTAGGGTTTAGGGCTTAGGCTTTAGGCTTTAGGCTTTAGGGCTTGGGCGGTGGGTCTTGCTGGGACGAACTGCGGGTGTTCGGTTTCCGGTTTGTGGGGTTTTGAGCTTGGGTCAGCATCTCCCACAGCAGCAGATCCTGAGGAAGCAAGAATACCAGGGCCCTAACTAGGTTCTCCAGCAGTATCCGCCTTTTCAGACCGAAACTATAGAAAAATGGAAAATGACGAGCAGCGTTGGCAGTTCGAGCACACCAGTGGCCAATTTATGCTGTGTTCAGCAAAGAAGCTCGCTGGACTCCTGGTGAGTGTAGGGTTTCTACTACAATATATTATAGTACATTAAAAGCTATATTATAGTATAATATAGTAAATTGTTATAATTCTGTCGCTGGAAAGCGAGCATTGCATTGGCTGCTGCGCTCGTGTCCCTTTTCCTTCGCTCACCGCGCCCTCGTCGACCGAGACTTCAGTCGCGGCAGCAACGGTTTAGGGTTTAGGGTTCAGGGTTTAGGGTTTAGGGTTTTGGTTTAGGGTTTACTTTAGGCTCCTTTGCTTAAGACTGATGATACAAATCCTGCATTACCCATGATAGGGGATGTAACATAATTCTCATAGTTTAGGGTCCTTAATGTAATGCTAAGGATTTATATCATCAACCGTAGTGAACGGATATTCGGTTGCTCTTACTGTAGCGCTCCGCGGGTGTACGCACAGCTGGTACCTGAATTCCAAAACCCTGATGGCCTAAGTAGGGCCAGTCTTCATGCTGGTGATTTTCAGTAACGAAACTCCCCAAATTTTGAGCAAAGCTCGCGTGGAAAGCGGCTCTAATGTAGGGGCCTTAATAACTACCTATACTGTTTCGGTGGCTCCTTATGATAATATCAATAGTATAATATACCCCCAAAACCCTAGTCTAATTATGAAGGCCCCTACATTATAGACGTCCCCGGCCTGAAGGATAATTCGCTCCTGTTCCTGATCCCTTAAACCCCAACCAGAATCCTCTCGCGAGATAGGTTTCGGGTCCAGGGTTTAGAGGTTCAGGGTTGAAGGTTAGGGTTTCGGGTTTAGGGCAAACCTTCCTAAATTTTAGGGTTAGGGCCAAGTTTAGGGTTGGTTGGGCCCCAGCTTGTCGCCGAGGTCATACGAACGGGCCGGAGGAATGCCAGAAGCTGAAATTCCGGACGCCCAAGAAGTCGCACGGCTTACTGTCGACCCATCGATTCCCAAACCCCGCAGCGTGCTACTAGGGTTTACGGCTTAGGCTGTAGGGCTTGGGGTTTTGGGTTTAGGGCTTGGGGTTTGAGGTTTAGGGCTTAGGGCTTGGGGATTAGGGTGCAGGTTCCTAAAAGTTTAAAGGGTATACCTTATTCAAAGGTCTTCATGCGGTTTTTGCAGAAGCTCCCGGCAGTAATACCAATCCCAAAGCCCTACGCAACAAAAGCCTCAGACATTAAAACTCAACACGCTAAGACACAAAGGTGGCAACTTGACAAAATAACCGGGAAAACCTTTACCTGAAGGTCTTGGGCCATAAACCTACACGCCTAAGCCCCCAAAGTCAAAGTCTCAAACTCCAGGGTGGACCCCTGGTTAGCGAACCCTTCTGTTTCTGGATTTAGGGTTTACGGTTCCGGGTTTAGGGGGTTCCCCGGAAGGATCCAAAAAGTAAATTCCTTAAGGGGGTTCCAACTAAAGGCCCCTTCGTAGTATAGGGTCCCAAATTAAGCTTAGATTGCCAATGGGAGAACTTTAAACTTTTTGGCCTTATATGTTAGATCTTTCCTAAAAAGTTTGAACTTTTTTGGGCCTGGTGGTTGAAGAGGAGAGTAAGGGATCGACTTTCAAGATCCTTCCCGGGGTCTGGGTTTAAGGGGAACGGACTTGTTGGTGCATTCAGCCAAACCCTTCCCCTGCCCCTCATTACGTTAAGGTCTTGAAGTTTGAGTCCTTACTGAGTATAACCCTCAAACATCCTCTGAGGCCATGTAACGCCGACCCTATATGGATATGGTTTAGGCATGTTGAGGGTTTCGGCAAACGAAAAGCTGAGGTGAACAGCAACTCTCCGCACAGCGACCTCGCTGCAACCGCCTCGCAGCTCTCAGCTCGACGCGCCGGGCGGATCAAAATGAGACGGCAGTGTTTGGAGCCTGGTATTTAGGGTTTAGGGTTTAGGGTTTTTAGGGCTTAGGGTTTAGGGTTCAGGGTTTTTAGGGCTTAGGGTTTAGGGTTTAGGGGTTCAGGGCTTTTAGGGTTTAGGGTTATAGGGCTTAGGATTTAGGCATGTAGACTCCTGGGCCACTAGAAGATGGGCCCACTAAATTAGAATGGACCCGTTAAACAGGGGCCTCCATAAACAAGACAGGACACAAGTCGGGTTTTGGATAAGAGCACTAAACCCTAACGCCTAAACCCCCTAAACCCCCTAAACCCTAAACTGTAGACGCTCAGGGGTTAAGCGGGTTTGGGTTGCATGTATCGGAGACTCCGAAGCACAGGAAGTAAGCAAAAAGCTTGAAATGATAGCCTAAACCCTAACCCCAAAACCCGCAAACCCCAAACCCTGAACCCTAAACCCTAAGTGCCATCGTTTCTCTAAATCCCTTCGTAGCTCGTACAGGGCTCCTGACGGGATTCTATAAGGGGTCCATGTTGGAGGAAGGGGCTGAGTAAGTAAGGTGGTTTTTTCGTACCTAAGTACTTCAAGGAAAAAATAGACTTATTCTGACCCCAATTACCATGATCCTCTAAATAGGGGCTGAGTAGGTAACCTTTGACCACTTGGGCTTTGTACAATCCTACCGTACAAATAATCTTGACCTTGGTTGGGATAGGATACAGTTGTTTATTCTAAAGTCTCTTTATGCAACTGTAGAACAACAGCAAAGTCAACCCGGTTCAGACTTTATGCTAAAGGGACTAGAATAGAAAATCCAGGATAGGATTTGCGCGATGCAGATGGGATTTGGTTTCAAGTTAGCTTGAAGCAACGTAGAGGAGTTGCACCCTGAACTGCAAACCTTCCGAATCGTTTCAGCCCAGCCCTTATCTAGAGGTCTCAATATAGAGTCCCCAGTAGAGTCCCGGCATCATTACATCCTAACGTACTCCTTCCCAGTATGAAGGCCCCTTTATTGAATCTCATGGCCCAACAAAGCGAGAATCCTGAAGCGAAGCCCAGGCGCCCAAAGCAAAGGAATACGACCCCCTAGCCTAAGAAGAACCCCAGAGCCCCCCAAAAACAAGCCCGAACACTAAACGCCGAAGAGCGCACCTCGCAAGCACATAGCCCGAACCCCCAAACCGAACCCCCCAAAAACCCCTAAACCTAAAGCCCTGAACCTCTAAATCCTTTAGCCCCCAAGCCTTGCGGTTTAGAAGTTTAGGGTTTAGGGTTTAGGCCCATAACCTCCAAAGCCCCGAAACCGTAAAGCCTGCAAGCCCAAAGCCTTTCAAAGCCTCAAACTTTCCTTAGTAGCTGAATGACTACACTTTAAAACTCTTTGGGAGAATATGATCCCGTATAGACTGAAAGTGCACACTTTGTGCTTATGAACTCAGCAACTCAATTTCGCCAAGGACCTCTGTCATCACCTACGTCGTCCCGCAGCAAGTGGGCGAGGGGAGTCCGGATCCCAGCTGATCACAGCACAGGTCGTCAATCAAATCTCTCTCTATCTCTGTGCACGGAAAAGTGGGCATATCTGTGTATATATATATATATTCTACAAATATATATATATATACACACACATGCATGCACACACACACAAACATGGACGTAGGTGTGCAGTTCCTCATTTGTTCATTTGACCATTTTGCGCGCGTGCTTGAAATGGTGACTTGTTTATGTTGCTGTTTTGTGGGTTCTTTGTTGTTCTTGTTGCTACTCTGGTTATAAGTCGGGTTCGAACGATGCAGCACCACCTAGTCGTCCCTGTTCTGCTCTGCCACAGCCGACGGCGACAGCCTATAGAAGCCGGACTAAACCCTTAAACCCCTAAATCCCTAAACCCTAAACCTAGAAACCCTAAACCCCTAAACCCATAACCTATAAACCCCTAAACCTAGAAACCATAAACCCCTAAACCCTAAACCTGAAAACCCCAAAACTCTTAAACAAATACCAACAACGCCCCTTAGGGCTCCCTCCATTTAACTTTAGTAGGATGTAATGTATGCACCGGACGAAGAAACCCAGGTGTTGATGATATAAATCCTGCATTACCTTAAGGCCTTAAGGGCCCTAAACTATGGGAACTATCGCTTTTTCCTTATCATAGGTAATGCAGGACATATATCATCAACCTTATCGCCCCAATAATGTTAGGATTCATATGAAGACACCTAATAAAGACCCAGGCTCCTACACTAGCCCCACTAAAGCCCCTAGATTTGACTTACAATAGTGGACCCATTTCTAAACATCAAGCCAATGTTTGTTCCTGGCCTTTGCCTGAAAACCCCCTAAACCCTAAACCCAAAAACCTAAACACTAAACCCCTAAACCCCTAAGCCCTAAACCCTAAACCCTAATTGAAAACTGATCGCAGTGGCAAGGCTCGTTCCGCGCTTTCGGTGTTGAGGGGTTTAGCTTAGGGTTTAGGGTTTAGGGGTTTAGGGTTGAGGGTTGAGGGGTCTAGCTTAGGCTTGAGGGGTTGAGGGTCAAGGGGTTTAGGGTTGTGTGGTTCAGGGGTTTAGCGTGGTTAGTAAGCCGGAGAGCATGATATACCGCTGTGAAGATTCCGATTAGTATTGCCATCTGAGTTCCTGAGTACGCTGATTGTATCATGAGGATTGTAGAAGATCCCCCTTGCAATGCAAGGGGGATCTACTTTTTTGGATCCTTCCGGCGGTCTGGGAAGCCGCTGGGGCCTAAAGCTTTCTAGCTAGCGGAGCTATTACTCTTGGATCTTGCCGTTTAGGGCTCGGGATGTTAAGTCTAAGGTCTTTCTAGTTTAGGGTTTAGGGCTTAGAGCTTTGGGTTTTGGGGCTTAGGGTTTAGGGTTTAGGGTGTAGCGTTTTAGGGTTGAGGGTGACTTCTAACACCGAGTCCGACACCCCCCCACCCCAAAAAAGCAAAAGTACTGAACATTCAACCCCTAGCAGCAGAAACTCAAGCCGTAAAGTAGAGCCTCACAGACCCTTTCTAGGAACCTTCTGACGGAACAGCTGAAGGAACAGCAGCTTATGGAGCCCTTAAAGGAATCCTTGAATGTAGGACATGTTCAGATGGATAGTTACCGTTATAGGAGCCTTATGGAAGGTCTATATACCTTATGGAAGCCTTATCGAAGCCCTATATACCCTAAACTCCCCACCTGTAGTTTCCTTTAATTGAAGAAATCCCCTTAAAATGCAGGCCTTGAAGACACATTGCAAGATTCCCACACCCTAAATAAACCCTAAACCCCTAAACCCTAAACCCCTGAACCCTAAACCCCTGAACCCTAAACCCCTAAACCCAGAACTTTCGGAGCAAACTTCTAACTCGCCACGAGGCTCTCCCTCGCCGGTGCTGTACGACGCCCAGAGGTTCGTAAGTGTTTGATCATGGCCCTTAGAGGTTTAGGGGTTTAGGGTTGGCCTTTGAAGAGTTTCTTGAGGCTTTATTTAATCAACGGTATACCTTTGATCATGGCCTTGAGGGGTTTAGGGGTTTGCTGGGTCCTTGTTGGATACATTTTTACATGTTTGTTCTTACAAGACCCTATCAAGGATTAAAATGATCGTTTTTAATATAGCGCCCCAACAGGGGGCCAGTTTAGGGTTTAGGGTTGGCCTTTCAAGGGTTCTTTTGGTTAAGGGATTTAGGGTCTGTTGAAAAGAGGGGTTTCTGTAGGCCTTTCATCTACCGTATGCCTTAACCCCAACCTGCAATCAACAAGGGGCTTGTATGGATTTGAGCGGCCCAATCTTTTCAATTATGTGGCATCCTTCATATGATTTGGGGTGCATTGTCTTCATGAAGGGGTGTTGGAGCGCCCGGGCACCGAACAGGTTCCCGGCTTACTTGGAGGTCCGGATTACTTGTTATACTGTATAAAGGTACTTCAAGAACACTACGGAAGATCCCTCTGGTTGCTAAGCCCCCTGCTAGGGAGTATAAAAGGGGCCCTACTGTTAAGGCCTTGAAAGAAGGGGTGCTTGTAAACAGGGATCGACCGCTATAGAAACCGTAGCCTTAAGCCCCAAACCCTAAACACTAAACCCCTAAACCCCCTAAACCCCCTAAATCCCTAAACCCCTAAACCCCAAAACCCCTAAACCTAAACCCCTAAACCCGCTAAGCCCCAATCCTGAACCTTTAGCCACAAGGCACTGCTACAACCACTCTGGCGTGGACGAGCCGTCCACCACCGAGGGCTGCGAAGCTGCAGCTCGCTTGAGACTGCGAGGGAAAGAAGGGGCTGTTCGGGGCTCAGGGTGTGAGGATTCGTGGTCTCGCTGCACGTAGGGTTTAGGAGTATCAGTTTTAAGGTTTAGGGTTTCGGGTAGGTTCCTGAGTGACCCTAAACAAATAAGGGCACACTTGGCTCTATTATTTGATTTTTTTGCAATGCAGAAAGGACTGAACGCCAAATAAAAAGCGCAAACGGGTACTGCTGAGGAAGAGATCCGAAGTGAAGTATTCCTCAAGGCCTTAAGGCCTGAGTAGGTCACCTCTGGCCTTTTGGGGCTTATAGAACCCCAAACCCTAAACCCCAACTAGCTCTAAAGATTGAATCCAGGAACGAAGTCCGCCTGAAACCCCAAAACCTTCTTCTCTTGGCCGGGTTTAGGGTTGTGGGTTTAGGATCGGGACTACAAGCGAAAGTTGTCACGAAGTTATGACCCTAAACCCTAAGCGATTATTCGGATCTCTTTTTCAGGTGCGCGAGCGCCTGAAGCAGTTGAACTTCCAAGCTCGCGTTCGAGGTCCTGCGCCTTCGCATCTCGGTCGGGATGGTTTACCCTATATCACCCTTATAAAGCATCCTCCGAGGGCTCCTTAAATGGATCTAATATAGGGGCCTAAACAACTACCAATACTCTTTTGGGGGTTCCACTTATTTTAATTATAGTATAATAAGCCCCAAAGCCTATTCTAATTATTCAGGCCCCTACATTATAGCGTTCTAGATGGTTCCATAAGTAGCGTTCCTTTTAGGGGGTACTGCGGGGTTTCCTTAAACGCACTAGCAGGGATCCTTTGAGGTTCCTGTAAGGGATCTGCAGGGTCCTAAGGGTTCCTTTAAGGGTTCTTCCAGGGTTTAGGGTTTAGGGTGTTTCCCTTATGGTCTTCGAGGCGCGTAAAGGTGGCGATAAACCCGAATAGAGGGGTCAGAATAATCAGCAAGAGTCATGAATGACTATAGAAGCTGACATAATTACCAATATTATTCCTTAGGGTTCCTTATTATTGTAGCTGCAGTTAGACTGTAAAGGAGCCCAAACCCCTTTTCTGAGTATCACGGCACCTACAAAGCAAAGCTCTTAGAGTCGGCCTTCTAGCTATCCTTCAAAGGAACCCTATGCTCCAAGACTTTTTCTATGCACCCCTCAGATGCACCACTAATCTGGAATAACGATGAAGGGGGTCATAACAGGGGGGGTTCATGTGAGAATCCTTGGATACTGTTGATGATATAAATCCTGCATTACCTTAAGGACCCTACCCTACACTA
>CAJNJA010033775.1:16568-29709 GCA_905231915.1 Symbiodinium necroappetens
TTCGGGTTCAGGGTTTCGGGCTTAGGGTTTAGGAGCACTGCCCGGCTAAGCTCGACGGATGAACAAAATCCCAAGCGTGCATGGGCAGAAATATGTGTGTATATTCATTCAGGTTGGAAAATTTACTTCCAGACACACACACACACATCTATATCTATATCCGTGTAAACATATACATGTATACATGTACATATGCATATGCACATGCATATGCATGGATGGATGGCTGAATGGCTTGATAGTTGGATGTTCGGGTGGTTGGATGGTTGGGTGGTTGGGTGATTGGGTGGTCACTGTCAGGACAGTGGAAGCTTTAAAAACGAGAAAACGATGCGTGTATTGATGACCGCCGAACTTGTGAAGCTCGTCTTCAACGACCAATCCAAAGTCAGGGAATGGCATCCACACATGCGACACATTAGGACCAGGGCTGCAAGGTGTTGCCCGAAGGCCAAATTACAGACAGGCTTCGCTACTTCTATGTCAGGTGTTTCAGGGTTACTGAATCTAGAATTGCGGTTAGTGGGCCGAAACCCCAAAGCCCCCCCAACCCTGATTCAACCCGTGTCGCCTGACAGCTAGGTGCCCCACATTGACACCTTGCACCCCCAGTGTGGGGAAATGTCGCCGGACGGCCTGCACAAGAAAAAACCGAATTGTTTCAATGCTTGAAACTTAATTCTTGTTCTCGGTACTTTAAGACCAAGGTGAAGAAGCACGCTAGGTACATGCAGATTATCCGCAAGTGAACTTCAAGCTAGCCCCTGACTGCTAGATGTGCAGGTCCGGTAGCCCAGAGGCCGACGCCGCATAACATTTCTTCAACTTTTCCGTTTTCCGACTAGGTGCAAAGATTCAGGATGAGAAACTTGAGTTCGTGTGTTGAAGTGTCAAGGTCCACTGCACTAAAACCAAACCCTTGCTCTCACCCCAAACCCTAAACCCAAAGCCCTGCTCACCACAAGCACCCCAGAAAGACACAGCCAAGCCCACAACTCCAAAATGCCAAGAAGGTCAAATCTTCGGGCTTGGAGGAAGGGGACGCCCGATCCAAGGGACCCGACGGGCCTCTTCAAAAGTTTTCCTCGGCTCGGAGACGGAGCTTCGGATTTCAGGGCCGTTCTAGGACCTGCTCTGCTTCACAAGATTGCGACGTACCTGAGTATAGCCGGAGGGTGAAAGGGTGCCAGTTTCATCTGTCGTGCAAAGACTTCCAGGTATCAGAGGCGAAAGCTCGAATTCTTTGTTTTTAGATGCTTGAGGGGAAATCACATCACATGCAGCATCGCTGACGCCAGAACGGACAGGTGGTGCTGGCAGCAGCTGTGGCAGCAGTGGTGGTGGAGGTGGTGTGTTGATGATGCCGTCTTTGATATGTCAGCAGCCACATTGCCACTACCATCTTCATTATCAACTTCTGCTGCATGCCCATGAACATCACCATTGCCATCACCAACGTCATAGTCACTACCATCTTATTCATCATCGTCTGCTTAATCATGCTCACCATCATCGTCATCATCCTCATCACTACGATCATCATCGTCGACAACATCACCTCTTCTGTCTTCATCATCACCATTATCATCATCGCCATCATGATCCTGATCATCATCATCATCATCATCGCCATCATCACCATCACCGTCATCATCACCACCACCATCATCATCGTCATCACCATCATCATCATCACCACCATCATCATTGTCATCACCATCAGCAGCAGTGTCACCATCACCACAATCATCATCAACATAATCATCGTCATCATCACTATCATCATCATCGCCATCATGATCATGATCTTCTTTTCTTGATCATCATCGTCATCATCATCATCCTCATTAGATCATCGGTCTCACTCACTCGTATCAAGACCGGCACTTCTAGTGTCTTTGCTCTGAGGAGCGTCTTCATACTCGTCGGATCCCACTGTCAGCAATCATCGCGCACAGCTGACCCGACTATTTCCCGGCCCATCATATGCGACCTCGTGATCTGGGATTTCCATGCCAGGGACACTCAGAACCTAGTTACTCTACTGCGAAAACCCTTGATTCTTGATGGAACCCTAAACCCTAAACCCTAAACCGGCCCAAACCCTAAACCCTGAAACTTGCAATGGAACCAGGTGCCTTGGCCAAGCATCCCACAGTCCACGAGGAGGTGCTGGTCTGCTGGGGACGACTTGATGGTAACCAGCAGGCCTGTAGTCCCAGAGGTGGATCCCAAAAATTGCTATGTACCTATATAGTAGAATGTAGGTTTTCTGTTTTAAATACTACTACCCCCCTAAACCGTATTGTACTGTTGAGGGGGGGGGGACTTCTCTAAAGCATAACTATTCGTCCCAATGTGTAGGGACCCTACGTTCTACTATATAGGTACATACAAGTAGGTCCCCTTGGGGCTGAAGCGAGTGAGAGCTTCAAGCTCTGGACTTTTCCGCGGATGTGGACAGCGGCATACAGAAACACTGCAGACTGGAAACGGGTGGCTTTTGGCTAAAGGCTGTAAAGAACCAAAAGACCCTGGAATACGCTCCTGGACACCAGTCCCCATCATCTTACATGACACTTCGAGAAGGGCAGAGAGACCTTCGAAGCAAATCGTGGAGTCTCGCAGTTCGGCTTTAGAGTTTAGGGTTAGAGTTGCAAAAAAACCTTGTGGCCCAAAAGCTCCTCGCACACTTCAAGACTTCAGGAATCACTGAAACCAGGTGGCTCGGATTGCCGCGGCGGTTCTTGGACACGGGGTTGCTCCATGCCTCGAGGGCGGTTGACTGAACTACTGTGATGAGCGTGATCTCGATCAATACGGCGACAATACTGATGACCTTGCTGCTGAAAAGGAGGAAGGCGACGATGGTTTTGAGGTTAAGGATGTTGACGACAGCGAAGAAGATGTTGATATTGGCGCCGAAGGTCATACCGGTTACAGCGTTACAACAGTTGCACAACGGTGCAAAGATACTGTTAATCCTGATGCTGGCCATAGAGGACAATGCCGACTATGACAAGAAAAGCACGTTGCGGATGCTGTTGATATTGTGGATGATAGTGAGGCTGTGTTGGCGGCGAAAAAGAATAATCCAGAGGATGACCATGATCATGGGCAATGGCGAACATGGCAGCAAGAACGATCACAGGCGCATGACCGTTATGGTGATGTTGATGCTCATGGTGATCGATATAGCACTGACAAGGATCCTGTCAGGAACACAGCGATGACGACATTGCCGATTCTTGCTGGCAGCATCTTCAAGAGCGGTGAATGCTTCGGTGCGGGTGCTGGTGCCATTGCTGGTGCTGGTATTGTTTCTGCTGCCGCACCAGCTGCTGCTGCTGCTGCTGCTGCTGCTGCTGCTGCTGTGGTTGTTGCTGTCGTTATGTTGTTGTTTCGTTGCTGCTGTTGCTGTTGTGGTTCTTGTTGTGGTTGTGGTTGCTGTTATTTTGTCGTTGTCGTTGTCGTTGCCTTTGTCGTTGTCGCTGTTGTTGCTGCTGCTGCTGTTGGTGTTGTCGCTGCGATGGTTGTTGGTGGCGGCGATGGGTGGCCATGACGATAGTGAGCAAAGTGATATTGACACTGCGACTGATCCATCAGCTGACAATGAGTATAGCCATGTTGGTGGTGAGGATGATCACGGGGCAAAGCAATCTGGCCTCTTGGCACACCTCGCAATTGGCGTCTTTTTGCAGCACATGCCTCGAAACATTGTGTGCTATCTTGAAGGCTTCTCTTTGAGGGTTTAGGTTAGAGGCTTGGGGTCGGTTATACTTTACTTGAAGTTCGCATTTCAGGCGTAAGGCTAGCCCAACATGGCATGCGACATCCCCACTTCTATAAGCGACGATACTGCGTGATGGTTGCGGCTCAGAGATCGTCACGTGCTGCTGCATTCGTTGAAACCCCCGTGAGAGGAATCCCGAAACCGCCTTACAGGACCCCCTTAAAGGACCCACTTTAAGGAAGCCCTTACAGGAATCCCTTAAAGGTAACCTCTAAGGCCTGAACCCTACACCCTAAAAGGGACCCCCTTAAAGGAACCCCTTAAAGGGAGCCTCAGATTCGGCAGACTGCTTGAGCCCCCGCTGCCGATGATCACGAAGCGGGCCGCCAGGCTCTCCATGGCAGTTTAGGGTTTTAGGGGCTTAGGAGTTTAGGGATTGAAGGGCTTAGGGTTTAAGGAATTTAGGGATTGAGGGGCTTAGGGGTTTAGGGGTTTAAGGAGTTTAGGGATTGAAGGGCTTAGGGGTTTAGGGGTTTAAGAAGTTTAGGGATTGAAGGGCGTAGGGTTTAATAATTGAGTTAGCCCAAAGTCAGGGTAATGTAGGGGCCTACAAGTAGTTGCCGATACTATTTAGGGGTTCCTGATTACAGTTACAGCATAGCATATCCCAAAACCCTATTCTAACTATTGGGGCCCATATGTTAATGAGGATTCAGGATCTAGGGCAATCTAGGGTTTGGGACACATTCTGCAAGGTTCTAGCTTTAGGCTTGATAGTGATGGTTCGCGGTTTTGGATCTAGGGGGTTGAGGGTTCAGAGTTTCGGATTGTGGGTTGTTCGTGGTTTAGGGCTCGGCATCGAGGCTTTCCATGTATAGGCAGCGTTTAGAGTGTAGCATCAACGAGCAGAGTAGGGCTTTTGCCTACCCGTAATCAGGCCTGACAGCACAGGACGGCGGAAGGTTGCATGTGCATGAACCGCTCAAAACCTGCAATGCGCAAGTTTGGTTGGACTCATGAGAAGGAGATGGGTCGGAGGGTCTTCTCCGTCTCTGAAAACATGTCAATTCCTGGCAGTATCCTGACGACCAATAATGGGATCATCATCATCGTTATCATCATTATCATCATCGTCGCCGTTGTCGCACAGTGTCGTAAGAATTGCTCAGCAAGGCAAGTGTGATCAATGTTGCTACCGCTGGTGTTGCTGTTCCTGGTCTCCTTGCTGCTGAGGCGCTTAGTCTAGTCAAATTACCAGTGTGAAACTTCTTAAGTTTCGCTCTGGTAACATAATCTGGTCATTGCTTCCAACACTTATGCTCCGGTGGCAGGTACTATTGCGAGGAAGCCGGGGCGGGCCTTTGCTCTCGAAAGTCTTAGCTTCGGGGTTAAGGCACTACGGTTTAGGCTGTTTAGGGCTAAAGCAGTTTAGATCCTTGGAGTCCGGGCTCTGCATGGGCCTCAGAACTCTGATCTGGCACACTCACTGTATATATATATAATATATATATATATGTATATATATATGTATATACACGCACATACACAATCAAGAACATGTAGTATCATGCGCAATAAACCCAGTTGAAACCCAGAGACCCGGGGCCCTAGACTTCCGGAAGCGGAGAGCACCCGATGTAGTTTGACACTACTGACTCGGAACTACCCGCCCTTTTGGTAGAACACGATTTGTCAAGGTTGTGTGTTTGGGAGGTTAGAGTTTTAGGTTTGGGGCTTAGGGTTTAGGGTTTAGTGTTTGGGAGGTTAGGGTTATAGGTTTCTTGCAGTTCAGAAGTAGGTCTCACTGCTCCTGGGGCTTTCTACTTGTCGTCGCTTGTGGCGCTAGCAAGCTCCGGGCAGTTTGCCTCCTTTCCTTAGCAACTGGCTTACACAAGTGCTGAAGACTCATAAAATTGAACTGTGGCTGATGAATATGTATGGTTGCTGTTTTGGGGTCGATGCCAGTATTTCTCTACCAGCATAGGGAAGGAATGTCCTTGGGCATGTCATTGGGCAGGTGGCAGTTGATCAAAGTCGGAAGCCACGTCTTTCCTCTGCGAGCTCGCATCGCAGAGAGAGGCTGCGATGTGTCGCGAGGGCAGGGCAGCCTCGCGATCCCAGGAGAAGGCGAGTTTAGATTTTTTGGCAGGGTATATAGGGTCAGGCCCCAACTAGTGCCAACTAGTACTGGGAAATTCTAGAGCTATTCCAGGTTTCGACATGCAAGAAATCAATCGTCCCTGAATCCTCATCCTAAGAGGGTACAGCTGGCAAACAGTCCAGATGGATTTCGGTGATATAGATTCTGGGCTTTTGGGTATTGATCTCCAAAGTCCATATTGTTATTGTAGCTGCTTAAACTTGCAGGCTCAATTCGAAACCTGCATAGCACTCCGTATAGAAATCCTGTCAATAAGCCTAAACCCTGAACCCCTAAGCCCTAAACCCCAATCAAGCCAAGCCGGATCCCGAGCAAACGGTACCCCGCAAGAAGCAGTCAACACCAGGTCTTTCTTCAGCTTTAACATTACAGCAGCCAGTAACCATATCGTGAATAGATACTCAATAAGACTGGACACCCTCTAAAAAGTTGCGAAATAGTGGACCCTGTCGTGACATAGACAGAGTTTGCTGCTTCTGCGGGCAACAGTCCGTGGACCACAGGAGTCACGCTCAGCTATCTTTTCTGGCATGGCGTCTTGCGCACCACGGTCTCAGGACTGTAACTACTGTTTACCACAGCTTATAATGACTCGTCAACAACTCGGTGCTCTCGGCTCCTCACGACTGGCACTGCTGCTACGTGTACATGGACAGCATCGCTGGCGCCTCTGGCACGAATCGCTCGATCGTGAAGGTATCAATCAAGGAGCCATTCGTCGAATCCATCAAATCGAATTTCAGCTTCGTGCGACTTTCAAAGAATAGCTTGGCATAGCCAAGGGAGGCTTGGCGAATCACAGACCAGTCGGGGCATGCCTCCCACTTGTCGGTAAGGCCTTCTGAATCTCCAGCATTGCCAATCACTGCGTGCACGGTGGCCTTCGGATGGGCACATGATCGGGGTTTATTCGGCTTCCAATTCAGGGCTTTGGCTTGAGAGAATTAGAAAAATTGCCTTGGGGTTGGTGTAGCTTTTGGCCACGGTCACATTCTGCATCACGGGCCAGGTGCGCTCGTAGTTGTGCAGATGGCCTCCCAAGAACAAGTCCACCTCGCGGGACACTGGCTCTTGCAGACTTGGGTTCTGTGGTAACTATAGTTTCATGATCCCCTTATAATAATACAACAGAGATAAGAGCAGTAACAATCTAAACACTAAAAGCGATAACAACTATGGTAACAACAATAATACGAACACCCCTAATTAGTTACCCGTCCAACCTTGTGATCTTGGAAAAGTGGTTCCAGCTCCCGACGAAGGCGAATGCTGTTGATGTTGCAATCGTAGTAATCATTCGTGGAGCAGTAAAGGGGCTTGTGTGCGAACACGACGATCCAGGGTACCTTGTCCCTGTTAGCAGAAGCCGTCTCTAAATCTTGTTTGATGAACGATAGCTGCATGTCGAGACGGTGCTCGGTGGAAAAAGTCAAGAAATGGACACCACCGTAGTCGAAGGAGTACCAGAGGTTACCGTTGTCATGAGCAGCACCTGGCATCGTAAAACGAACTTTGTAGCCCGTGAAATTGTTGAAGTGTTCGTGGTTTCCTACGCAAACCATGTACGGTCGCTCACGTGCGATAGGTTCGATCTCTGTCATGAAGTGATCCCAGATGGTTTCATCTCCTCCTGTGTATGCGATATCGCCAGCGTGCAGGAGCATGGTGTACGATGTATCGGCAACCAAAGCGGCAATGGTCGCATTTCCACATCCTTCCTTGTCACAGTTTTCTCCCAAGTCAGCAACCGCGGCGATGGTGATGGGAAGGTGGCCAACAGGAGGTGGCGTCTGGAATCCGTGCCAGGATTCGCCATCGCATGAATAAGACAAGGGCGTGCTCTCGGGGAGTTCGTCCATTCTAACAGAATGGATCCGGCCGGACCATCCCTGGTTGCTGTACAACCGGGATTTGCCAACATAGGAGCGCACGGGTTTCGTGCTGTTAGGATGGCGAATGCTGCAAGTTGAGTTTCTGTATGAGACACTGCTAACGAATGTCACGGTGACAACGGTCGGCTTCTCACCCAAGGCCAGATGCAGTTGCTTCGGGCCACCAGCAACAGCCGCAGATGCGGCGGTGCAGCAAAGAGCCATGCACAGAGCCGCGCAGGGACATCGCGGCGACATGTTGATGATTTCCAAAACCTTCCAATGCGAATGATACGGCACTGGGCTGTTGCATGGGGAAGGGGATACAGTTCATCTTGCTCTAACTATGGCTGTGCCCAAACCACATGCCAAGACAGACATCCTTGAGATACAAAAACCAGCCTCTGCCACAACAGTCCCGTTCTGCTCCTGTCCCCTTTCACTTCGAGCACCATACTTAAAACATCAAAAACATGAATGCCACGACAGCCTCGACATGTCAGTCAGTGCTGCAGCCGCTGCCTCACCTGCACAACAAAGCGATGTCAACATGAGCAGACTCAGTCAGCTTTGAGATTCTGCCCCTCTGCGGAAAGGGCTACATGTTGAGCATACCACAACCGCAGCAAGCCGTTGTACCCCCACTCGCCGGCGTAGGTGTCCATCGGCCCGCGGAATAACACGAAAGAATTTGCTCAGCTACGCCGCGACCACTGTCTAGTACATCTACTATCTGCGTGTCCTCAGATTCCCAGAATTTATAAGTCCTAAACCCCAGAACCCTTCACATGCCCTTTGGAACGGGCAGTAAGGACTTGAAAGATGCAAGTTTCACCGTCGCTTATGTTGTTAGTTTTCAAGATTTTGTATGTTCCTGCCTTACAGTAGCTGGTGTGTGTGTGTAAATATAAATATAAATATATTTATCACTATAATTAATAATATGTATATAAATATAAATTAAATATGTATATAAATATAAATATAATCTATATATGTATATATACAGACTATATACATCCGACTATGCATGCAGACTGCGTATCTCATTTGGCAACTGTACCCCTGTTAGATTACTTGTGCCCCGAGGCTAGGGTTGGACATGATCTTGCTCTGACTGGCCATGGACCAACCTTGCAATCGCTTGAGACTCTTGTGTTTGGTTTAGGGTTCAGGGTTTAGGGTTTGTGTTTGCCGCTTACCATCAGATTGCAGTTGGCTCAAGGTTCGCATGCGACAGAAACGTTGGTGGTCATGCTGCTAGCCCAAACGCTTGACGCTGCAGCACAGACACCATTGAGTTTCGATTTCCGTGCTTTCGATGCAGGTAGTGACGCTGATTCTGTACATGAAGAACTAATGGCATGAATGAAGTAATGCATGCATGGATGCATGGATGGTTGGACAGATGGATGGATCGATGAATGAATGAATCTACCGATGTTGCTTACCATGATCTTCACCTCCTCCTTGTGCGCTTCGTCCTACCACCTCTTGGACTACGAATACTCTTCTTCCTGCAGCAGCAGCAACCATGAGCAGAAGACTCATGGCACTTCGAACAGTGTATTTATCAGCATTGCGACCTTGACCCGTGGAGACACGCGCCAAGTTCGAAAACCCTCAACACCAAATCTCCCGCTGCAAGCTGAGGTAAAGGGGCGCAGACCCCCCCCCCCCAAAACAAACGCAAACTAAACCCTAAGGCCCTAAGCTGGAAGCATGCAAGCGTGTCCTGGGTAGGGAGGTCGACATCCGCAGAAGCTCCGGCACGGGCTGCTTATCATCATGTTCCATTTAGCAAAGTTGTCAAAACTAGGACTTTTGGGTTCCCAAACTATAGGGTTTTCAGGTTTAGGGTTTTCGGGTTTAGGGTTTAGGGTTATAGGGTATAGGGTTTAGGGTTATAGGGTTTAGGGTGCCAGAAAGAATAGAATTCTCTAGGGCTCTGGGGACCATGATTTTGACAGTTGCCTATATATGTAGGCAATACTCATATGTGCCTATTCGTTTAAAGCTAAGATATCGACAAATTTTCCACATCACAAGCACATCGGTGCTCTTCTAGTTCTGGCTGCCACTATTAGTCACGATCATCACTATTCCCATTGCTAGTCAGTCTGACATAAATAACCATTTCCAAACTAATACAGCATTCCCCAGGCGGTTGGATAGGACTACGGGTGTCGGACAACGGAACTGGCTTCACTCAGACGTCAGGGCCTGACTTTGGGATTTGGGTCTTTTGAAGAGGTCCAAGTTCTGGATGCACGCTTGGCAGTAGATACCCGATCTGCTTCTAGCTGCTTGAGCTAACCAAGTGTCTTTCAGCCCGTCCAGCCTTCCGTTAAGTCATCAAGGACCTACACCACCTCACAAAACGGAGTGGCCATGTGCAGGCTCTCAGACACTCCCTTTCTCTCCAGCCGATCGCAGTCGCTTCATGTAAAACTTGCTCAGTGACATCGAGCCGAACCACTTATGGCTCCTACGGCCTCGCAACACCCTGCCCGAAAGCCCAAACACCGGTTTCCAGTAACTCACAAATGAGTCCGCAAGGACCAGACTAACCCTACACCCCTAAACCCTAAACCCTACACCCCGGTCGCCTGCTCAGCTGGTCTCCTCACTGTTTTGGGTTTCCTGGTGAGAATCATAGCAAGCTCTCCAGCAAAGTTAGCTGTGATCCCACAACGAAATCCCATCGAGGAGGTTGCTGACACGCTGCTGGTACTGTATCGAGATAGGGATTTAAGTTTACAGACTCTAAACAGGAACCCCGCAACCCAGATCCTACAGACCCACATTCGCGTGCTGCACTTGAGTTCCTGAACAAGCATCATGTACCATCAACATTTCGAAATGTCAACCGACACCTACACAGAAGCATTGGGCTCTTCCATTCTCATCCGAAAACCTCAATGGTGACGACAACGACAACTGCAACAACCGCGTGTCTACAACCTGCCACTCTGGAATTACTGATTGTTGCAGGGTGGTGTTCGTGATGAAACTAAACAAGATGATGATAATGGTGATGATGATGGTGACCATGATGATGCTGATGATGATGATGATGATGAAAATGAAGAAGAAGATGATGATGATGACGATGACTGATGATGCCGATGATCATGGAGAAAACTTCTTGATGTGTTTCAGGTAATGGTGATGCCTCTGAAAATGATGCCTGTTGATCTTGATGGTTACTATGCGGGTGGCCGTGATTGTGGTGATGATACTAGTGGGAAGACAGTACATATTCTGCTGCGACCCGCTAGCCCCTACTGTGCACATGGCACGCCAATACCGCTGATGATGATTACTGTGGTAACGAGTAGTTAATAAAGAACATATTACTCCAGGGATGATGATGCCGGTGTGATGACGGTGATGAACATGCTGTCGCGGTGATTGTCACTCCGACGTCAGCAGTGCTGTCTCTGCTGCCTCCGCCTCGGCATCGTCTTCGTGAGGGGTCTGGCTCAAAGTAGGAATGGTTTCTGCTGTGGTGGTTGTTTGCTGCTCTGGGACCGTTCTTCGTGTAGTTGCCTCCTGGTGATTCTCAGACTCCTTTTGAGCAACCTGTGTTGATGTTGTGGATTGTGGAGCTTCCAGCTTCTGCACCGAGTCGTCGGATGGCATCTCTGCATCACTTGCGTCTGTGCTTGTTGTTGTCGTTGTCGTCTCTTCGGTGATCGTGTCCGTGTCTGTTGCTGCGCCTTTGCTGTTGAACGCTCCCTTTGTCTGGGTGGGCCCGGGCTGTGGCAAGAGGCCTGGACCCTCTGGCTCCAAAGCATGTTCCGATGTGCTGACAGCCACCGTGCTTTCAGGATTCGCTTCTCTGGTGGCACTGGGCTCCGGGGTTCTGGTCGTTGCCATGTCTGCTTCTGGCGCTTCGGTGCTGACACCCGGAGGCTGCTCTGAGATTTCTGGACCTTCAGGCTCTGTAGCAGGTGCTCCTGATGTGGTGACGATGTTTTCGCCACCATCGCTGTTTGTGTTCTCTTTGGACTCCGGGACCGTGGTCGTAGCAGTCGCCGCGTCTGCTTCTGGTGCTGCGGGGCTGCCCCCTGAATGCTGCTGCTCCTCCTTCGGCGCCTTCGTGCCACTCCAGGGGTCCTCTTCCTCTGATGTGTCGGTGCTGTTATCGTTATCGAAGGGGTCTTCCTTCACTGTATCCTTGCTGCCGAAGAGCATCTGTTCTGGCTTTTCTGTGGTTTCCAGGCCTTCCGACAGGCGATGCTCGGCTTCTGTGGTGGTTTCTGCTGCCGTTGTGGCTGCTTCCGGCTGCTCCAGGGTTTCGTCGGGCAGCCCTCGAGTTGACGCGGCTGGCTCGTTGCCATTCGCCTCCTTCGTCACCTCCAGGCGTACATGGCTAAAGTATGAGCACTCTTGCACTGAAGGACCAGGCGATGCAGCTGACACGAACATGATGCTCTGTCTCGCGAAACGCAAGTGCCAGTAACCAAGATTGGAACTCCCTCCTAAGTAGCCCTAACCCCCCAGGTACCTACTATATAGGGTACCAGAGCCCTATATAGTAGGTACCTGGGGGGTAAGGGTAGTAGCGAACAGCGGCCTGGCCTCAGTCTTTCCTTCCAACGCCTCGTTTTCAGACGCTGAGAAATGGGCTTGCTCCGGAGGACAGCAAGTAAGCACAAGCGTGGAAACCATCGTATGCTCATGACTTATGGAAGCCCAAGAGTCAACACATATATCAACTTTGGACGCTCCTGAAGCACAACACCATAAACCATACCTTGTCATCTTGTAGCTGATGCACGGCAACGAAGAAATATCATTTCCAGTCTGTATACCGCAACCACCACCGCAGTCACCAGCAGCAACCTCAATAATGCGGACGGCATTTGTGACAACAGCCGCAACACGACGGAGAACCAACGAACCAACACCAAGAAGCCTCAACTCGACCCTGGTGGCCAATGTCCAAGAACAACAACAATCATCACAATAACACGCTAATCAAACAGTCATGACGACAAGAATGACGACACTAAAAAGCAACAAAAAATAGCAAGATTCATAACAATAATACTAACTTAATAGTAAGAATAATGGTAATAATAAGAATACTATTAAAAACGGAATTCAGGGTCAATCTCCTTGCACTGGGCATCGGCACCTCGGCCGTCTTTTCGGCCTCCCTGAGCGCCGCAGCAGGTCTCCGGGGTTAGTGGGGTTTAGGGCGTTTGGCGTTTTTGGGTTCAGGGTTTAGGGTTTAGGGCTTTTTGGGGTTTAGGGCTTTGTGGGGTTTAGGGCTTTGTGGGCTTAGGGCTTTTTGGGCTTAGGGCTTTTTGGGTTTAGGGCTTTGTGGGCTTTTAGGGCTTTGTGGGCTTAGGGCTTTTTGGGCTT
>CAJNJA010033786.1:0-29707 GCA_905231915.1 Symbiodinium necroappetens
CGACAACGACGACGACGACGAGTACTGCCACTACTACTACGACGACGACGACGAGGACGGCAACGATGACACTAATACTAACACTAGTACTACTACGAATACTGATACTGATACTAATACTCCTAATACTAAAATACGACTACGAATACCAGTAGTAATACTAATACGTGAAAGAATAATTAATCATTAACCTATCGAGCAACTCTTGATAGCGAGACATGACATGAAAAGACGGAGCAGAAGCTAGCCCACAGATTCAGCAACTTAACTTCAACTCATACTACTCATATTGGTTTCCCAGTATCCTCCCGCTCAGATCCGCATCTTGCCGGTATCTTCCTGTTAAGTCATGTTTGTCCGATATCTATCTGCCATGGCCTACCTAGAATGAGCCGGCCGTGTCAGGATTCGTTCCGGCAGCATGGAAGCTGCCCTATCATGCATAAGACGTCACGGCTTCATGCACACCTCAACAAGCGCATCCCCACCTACTACAGCTCCATGGGACTGTTCGCACTGCTGCGGTTCTGTGTCACCTACAAGACATTCTCCGAGAAATTTCATGTGATACCACCGAGCCTGTGCGGCAGAAGGGGCCGTCGGAGCCTGCAACGAGCAGATACCATGAACTCGTACAGTAAGGTCCTAAGGCAGGCGTGAGTTAGATGAAACATCAAATCCTGGGTTAAGGGAAGGCTCCCATGCGGAGGTGGGGCCGGGAAGCGGCATGTTCCCAGCTTCATTGCACATGTGTCCCCTGGACCGTCAACTGAACGCAGCAACCACTCCTTCAGATGACTGTGCAGGCACTGCTCTCTGTTCGCCGGAACGCTTCTTCTGAACCGACCCCACATCGGAGCCTCCACGCGGACAGCTGACGGTGATGCCTCAAAGCGTCGGATAGTCTGATCAGCTTGAGCACAGGCACAGTGGCAAGCTGTGTTTGTATTGCTCGTTGGCAAACGCTTCGGCCAGTCACAGGGGCAACCCGCGGTGATGAGAAAAGGCTGAGCGCACTGCCGCGCCGCTCCGCCCATGCTGCCTGAGTTCGCAGAAAGCTCAGTTGAGAGTCTCCTGGACAGGAAGAGCTACAGATAGGAAGGGAAGGGCGCAAAGTCCCAGAGCAGGAATCGAGGCCCCGGCAGCTGGCTTCGGAGCTTTGCGTTTTCGGCCCTGGCTACTTTGATGGTCTCTCTGCTTGAAATCCAGTTCCGGAGTTGTTGGGTTCGAAACAAGCTCTTGAAGGCCACCCCTGAAACCTTTGGAGGTTGGCCCCTTCCCAGCCGCAGGACCTGTGACTCTGTTCGAAAGTGGAAACTACCAAAGAAACGCGCCGGCAGGCGCCACTCTCCCTCTCAACAGCTGGTTGTATGTCATCGTCAACCCTGTCCAACCCCTAAATTAATCCAGCTCTAAAGGCCTGGAAACTTAATATCCGTGAGAAGTCGGAAAGCTCGTTCCTGAGAGCTTCATTCTCTGCCCGTGCACAGGCCAAGTCTTTCTGCACCTCTGCGAGATCTGGGCTTGGGACGCCAATTGTTGGGGTTGGAACTTGGGCTTGTGGCTATCGCGGCTATGGGCGAGGTGTAGGGTTGGTTCAGCGTGTTTTTCTCTGAAGTGTTGGGCTTTGGGCCGTGCTTTGAGGATCTGCAGCTGAATATGCAGGCTTGCACTAGGGTCACAAGAGTGCTGTGGGGCTGCTGGCATTTTCATGGCTGGGCTTGCTTTTGCCACTGGGAGCGACATATCCTTGCATCCGTTAAGATCATCTGTTCGGCCCTTACCCGGATTCGGGGAATGGCTTATGGAATACAGCAGGGCTGCCAATGTCATGAATCAAAGCTTCCTGCACAATGGAATGCCTTCTCTTCTCTGATTTTGCCGAGGGACGTTGAGCTACTTGAATGTGCAAAAACCCGAGCGGACATGCATATACCCAGCAGACATGCACCCGCGATTCAGACACAACAGAAGACGTACCCACATCCTGAACCTGTTCCACTCCAACCTGAAAACATGATAGGTATCAAATCTCCAAGAACTCTTGCGACGAGGGGATGTTGGCGACCCTTGACTCCTTAGCGTGCGTCCGTCATGCTCTTCCATCTTTGTTAAGTTACGGGTCTTACTGGTAGCATGTGGACTCAGAGCAACCAACGGCTTGTTTTCGGGTCGCCGCCTCTGATCTTTGCTAAGCTCGCAAGCTACCCGAGTCGTAAAATGAAAAGCAAAGCCGCGGCGAGGATCAGGCGAACATCGGGTCGGCCAGCGTAACCTGAAACAGGGCTTGGATAGGAGGATTCGAAGCGAGATCTCTAATGACTCTAGTTTCCGGGCTGGCAGAATGTCTCTGGGAAGTCTGGGGGTCGGAAGATTCACTACAAGACAACGACACTTTGAACCTGAAATTGACGCCCTTGACCAAATCTCTGCTACATAGTGTCGAAGTTCAAGAATCCAGTGCCGGGTGAGTAAAGCCTCACCGGGACCTCGTGCCCCCACTCAAGAACGAGCCTTTTTCAATCCCATCGACGCTCAATGGACGAAAGATGTGGTTGGCGCTCCTCGGTCGGGGACTTTCGTACAACTTGAAACATCACTCTTCTCAAGGTCGATGCCCGCACAAGAAGGAAGGTTGTTTTGTTTACCATGGTGTACCCTCCAGCTAAGTCAACTCAACTAAACCCAACTCTACCGCCCTGGGCTGCTCTTGTGCATCTGGTGGAAGTACTGGCAGTACTGGCGATCTGGTGTGAGGCAAGAATTTGGATCCGAGATTTCGACACCTCAAGAATAAGTCGTCACAAACACCCTGGTCCTAAGTCTAGTTCCAAACCACCTCAGGCCTGAGACCGAAGAAGCCCTCCGTTTAACTTGGCAACGGTGAACTCGAAAAGTCCGCACAAAGGCTGTTTATCCGTCAACTGACTCAAACAAACGAAATACAAAGCCTCGAGGGATTCCTGAGGATTGGCCGTCGAGGTGTCGACGCAGCAAGCAGATTTCCAGGATGCTCGCTTTGAGGCAACCGGTGGCATTTTGGGAAAAACAATGCGGTCAAACGACTTCGGCGAAAAAACCCATGGACTTAGCGAGTGCACATTACGATGCATGCCTGGCCGTATTTGCGTGCAAGGCTGCTGGAAGCACGGCTGACAGGACTCCATTGTCACCTGTGCGGCGGTGGGTTTAAGCCCACAGCAAAATAAAGCTCTACCGAAAAACCATTGTGGGTAGCAGCACCAAAGGTGCTCGTCGCCGTGGTGCTGTTGTTATTGCCCGATGCCATGAACCCGACCGCAGCAATTAAGACACTTCCTGCCATCGCTCACAAGCCAAAGCCCGAATCCGATGTTTTGCATGCCGGGGTCGCATTGTAGGCCAGGCGCTTCTCGAAGAATATCTGTTTGGCTTCGTTGTACAAGATGCCTTCGATTTGCAATCGCAGCGGCTGTACACCATCATGAACTTCATACATGCATTGCAAAGGCTCGAAGCCCTTATTCAGTAAGCTGTAACGACGCCAGCAAGCGCCATGGGTTGGGAGCCGTTGCTGCAGAGCCGCGGTCCACGGGATCTTCATAGCCCTCCAGTTCTAAGATATTGTAGATGTGATAGTGCTTGGCGCCCTCCACGCTCCTTAGCCAATTACTAAATAAGAAACTGTTGGCTTCGCGGCTTCGAGACCCTGGTGACTGGTGTCTTGGCCAAGCATGCCAAAAGAGTAAGTACTGGATGCAACAATCCCATGCTCCTCGCTCACCCACATGGCTCATCCGGCGGCCCAACTCGGTCTCGAGGCCCTGATAACTCGAGAGCCATTGCATTTGCAGAGCCAAAATCAAGTCTTGATATACATAATGGAGGCTGCCTCTTCCCATGTGATGCCCTTGCTCTGTCCATCTCATAACTTAGATCCTAAATTACTGGAAACGCAGGCCGTCGCCAATCTTCTTACCCCCGACGGTCCCGAATGCTTTTCTCACGAAGCGGATGCGTCCATGAGTTGCAGAACAAAACACTGTGTCCTGCCTCTATTGCAGGCAAATTGACGACCCTGTTCAATACTTCCACCGGATACCTGGCTGCAATTTCGTCCGAGGCTCGGTCTGTTGTCCTCGAAGTCGGACAACAGGCAATCTCCTGACCGAGGGAACAGTCTTCTGTTGGTCAGGTCGTCCGCAAGTTCTACAAGCTTGGGTGTTCAATCTTATCGGATCAAATCAGCCTCCAATCTCCATACTGTGCGATAGTCAATGTGATTTTCGTAAACGGTGTGCGAACGGTGGCCATTGTTACTGTAATTTCTGTGGCTACTACACATTCTGTTACTTGAGTACTACCTGGCTTGTACCAGGACCGCTGATTTTGTTCTTGCTCTTGTGCGCTGCAGTTCTTCTCCAAGCAGTGGTGCAAGCACGGTGGCTGTTGCCTGTTGCTTGTGGAGAACAGGATTCGGTTGATTGCCTGCGAAACGCGCGCTGTTACGCTTCCTGCTGTTGCACGGTGCACAATGGGAACAACTCACGAAGTGCCCGTGCCCAAAGTCGGGGCTTTTATCATTGCAGGGGCGGGGCTTTTTCACACCCGAAAAGGCTCCTCATGCTCACTTGCAAAAGTCTTGCAAATGAACCCTTAAGAAAAGCAAAAAATAATCCCAGCAGGAATCTCCAACAACAGAACGCACAACTTTTTGTTTGTCGTCTGCAACACATCTACCGTGCCAGGACGATTTGCAAGCTCCGGAACCCGCTCCAGAACGCGCTCCGGAATTCAGTTCCGAACCCGCTCCCAAACCCGATCCGGAACCCGCACCACAACCCCGTTCCGGAACCCACTCCACACCCGCTCCGGAACCTGCTCCGGATCCGGAACCCGCTCCGGAATTTGCTCATGAACCGGCTCCGCAACAGGCTCCGGAACCGGCTCCAGAACCTGCTCCGGAATTCAACTCCGCAACCCGCTTCGCAATCCGCTCCACAACCCCTGCAGCGAATTGTTCCGGAGCGGTTGCGGAGCGGGTTCCGGATCCGCACGAATTCAGGAGCGGTTGCGGAGCGGGTTGCGGAGTGTGTTTCTGAGCGAACTCCGGAGCGGGTTCGGGAACCCGCTTCGGAACTCCGGAACCTGGAACCCCGCTCCGGAACCCGCTCCGGAGGCCCGCTCCCGAACTTGGAACCCCGCTCCGGAACCCCTGCTCCGGGGCCCTCTCCGATCTGCTCCGAAGCTAAAAGGCTGAAGACCCCAAAGCTGAAGCTGTTGGGGAACTGCTTGCACGGCCCCAAAAGGCTTTTTTCGTGCCCATGAGGGCTTCGTCTGAGCATGTCGGGCCCTGCAAACACAACGTCTATTGAATTGTCACGGGTTCTGAGAGGGACCGTATGGGTTCTGTCTTTGTTGGCAGGATGATACTTGCAGTGATCTTGCACAGCTTAAAGCAGCGCGCGGGTTGGGACACAGCCCTCCAGTTGTCAAACAGGCTGCCTGTATGATGAGTTTTGCAAAGTTACATAAGAATTAGATGTTTGACGCACTGCTTGTTGATGGTGCGATGTTCTTGAAAGAAAGCCTGCACGGCATGAACAGACAGCGGGGGGGGTTGGGGGGGGGGGGCAGCCCCCCCCATTTGTAAGCACAATGTCTTCATCACGGATTATGTGATTGAAACAATAAATTCCTTGTTGATGGTGCGATGTTCTTGAAGGAAAGCCTGCGGCATAAAAAAAGAAAGCGGGAGGTTGGGTGGGGCGCAGCCCCCCCCATTTGCAAACACAATGTCTTTTCACGGGTTCTGAGAGTGTCCATATGTGTTCTGTCTCTGCTGGCAAGATGATACTTGAAGCGATCTTGCACAGCTTCAAAAAGCGAGGAGATTGCAGGGGGGACGCCCCCCATTTGTCAAACAGTCTGCCTGTATGATGAGTTTTAAATACTTATGTACGAATTATGTGTTTGAAACAATTCCTTGTTGATGGTGCGATGTTCTTGAAAGCAAGCCTGCACGGCATAAACAGAAAGCGGGGGGTTGGGACCCATGATAGGCACAATGGCGGCGCAGCCCCGGTGATGTAATGGCTTTGATAACTAAAGTACTCTGAAACTTGTTGTTTCTACCAGTATGCGACAGTAGGCCAGCGGACCTGGGGGCAGGGTACCGGAAGGCAGCCCGAGCCGGAAAAGGCGTGACAGTGTCTTTTGCGTTCGAAGACCACCGGCGAGGCTCGGCATATCTGAATGAAGCCTTGTCAGAGTAAACAAAGCCTTCTGCGGCCTGTCAAGGTTTTTTATGCCTTCCTCGAGGCTTCAGTTGTTCCTTTTGCTTCCGGGGCCAGTTCAAGCCCCCCACAGGGCCCAAGTAGATCCCATTGCCGCTGAGGGAGGGGTGCGCAAACCGATCTTTTAAAGTCTGGCGTTAGGTTAGGAGGGCTTTTATTCCAACATCTCGGGAACCATGAATCTGGTTCGGGCTGCACAGGGGGCAATGAAACCCCTGTCCGCTGCCACGCGGCGGTGTAAAAGAAAAACCCGTGCGTGGGAGAGAATGCTTTTTTCGACCCTATGCGTGCTCGAGAAGCTGTGGAGCGCCGGGCTTACTTAAGGCAGAGAAGAAGCCATTCCGACAGTACCAAAAGAGGCCCTACGGGGGCCGCAAAAAAACTCAACCCGTATGGGGATAAAGGTAAGGGATGTAAGGGTCAACTACAACGTTGATTGGAGCCACGATTTCCGCTTCTGCAGCAAGCTAAGTCACAATTGACATGTGCGAAATATGTCGCGACCACAGTCTTTTAGGGTCCACGGCCTGCTGAACAAGGGTTCAGGCTTGTGTCAGTTCGCTCTTGGAGCGGCCTGAGAACGGTCATGTCCTGCTACTTGAACAACAACAATTACCATCATGAGCGTCACAAGTTTTGCCGTTCTTCTACTCGTGCAGCATGATTCGGCCGACGAGTTGCAAACGGTGCCAAAACAGTGCAGGTACAGCAGCACGTTCCTAAGCTAAGAGCCTCGGTCCGGCATGTGTGGTTGGCCCCGTTGTGCCTGCCTCTGACGACATACATGTGCACGCCTCCGAAGATGCGGTGGAGCAAACAGATGGACAAGTCCCACTCGTCCGTGATCCCGACAAACCTTGCAATGACCAGTGTAACTTTAGGCCTTAGTGGCTTGTCTAGTACCTGGAGGTTCAGGGGATGTCTGAATGCCGCCGAAACCAACGCTTCAGATCGCTGCATAGGTTTTTTGGCTCGATGGAAGACGCTACTTCGAAGGTCATATCTCCAGAGCTCTATTACATGGCTACATGAACGAGAGCAGGTCTCTGGCTTCCTTTTTTTGGGGGTTCTCGTTTTTGGGAACGGCGCAACACCTACATGCCATCAACTCTTCTGGTCTTGATTGCGATGCATGAGGCGATAGGTGTGGGGTCTGGAGTCGGGGGCATCCAAAAAGTTGTTGCATGACCAGCTCAGGTTCACCAGCAGCTTCACTGGAAGACCCGGCTAAACCCTCGAAGCTCAAGTCCGATCTTCTGACTGTTCAGCCATCGGAGGAGATCATTTGAGGCGTTTCGGACATTCCTGTCTCCACTGAGGCCGCCGCGCAAACCCCTCCCGCAGCCTGACTGCTGCCAATCTCGCGTCGGCCTCGCATTTAGGAAAACTGCAGAGCTTGTCAGGTGTGCGATTCAGAGAGCTACTTTGAAACTTTGGTTTAGGCCGCAGAGCAGCCGTTCAGCGGTCTTGTTATGCGGACGTAAGCTGGCCCAGTTCCTGGCCCACAGGGCGATGCTGATTCAAGGGTCAGATTTTCACCTGCAAACCCAGCAGTCCGCCTCTGTCAGCTCATGGCACTCCTTGCCGCGGAAAATACCGCAAGTTTACCCACGGTACAGTAAAACTGTGCAAAGGGTGACGTTTCACTTGCAGTCTCGATTGCGCGCAACTTTGAGTCCAATGGCAAACCCACGGCCCCGACATTCTGCTGTAAACTGTCGAATGACGGGACGCCCCTTCAGCGCAGAAGAGGACACTGTACAGATACGTGCGAGAATCAGAGTACAAAGCTCCTTGGGCGGTGGGTCCATGTCGCCGTCGCGCATCACTTGACACGTCATGCCACCTTCAGAGCTCAATTCAAGGAAAGCTCCACATCTCACTTCCGATTATGCTGTGGGATCTCTAGCATGTGGTAGCTCCTTCTTTAGCTGCTCTCTGCAAACTCCAGCTGCTCGAGAACTCTAGCTCAGAGTTTATGGAGCCTGGAACTGTTTAAAGAACACGAATTCCCGCTGACCTCGCTGCTTCTCCGCATAGCTGGCCCTTAGCAGCGATTCAAAAACCAGCTGCGGACTTCTATCCACATTTTCTGAAAGGGGCCTGGTTCCACGATTATCGGAAGAAAGGTTAGGGCAAACATGATGTCTGTGGTGCTCAGTGCTCACGTTGATGATGTGCTGGCATGTCCCGCCCATCGCACTGTCTGGAGATTTGCAATCTCGTCGGTTTGGGGAATGACATGCACTTCGAGGTCCCAAGCAGTTGGTCGACTGACTGCAGCTCTTCTTTTAGAGAGCGTGACTGGATGTTTGGTGGCTCGCAATGAGCAGAGGGCCCGAAGAGATTGCAGTGAGTCGTCGGAGTTCAGTACTATGACTATGAGTCATAATGAGTAATATGACGAGGTGGCCTCCCCCTGGCAGGATGCTTCTTTTCGAGCTTGTGTCGACAACCCCGTCCCCTCCTAAGATTCGTCTCCCTAACCTGCGAAAGCAGCGGGTTAAGGTTAATGCCGAGGCAAACTCCCCTTGCACGCGCGCTTGTTTTCCTGCACTATTCGCACGTCAGTCCGCAGACGCAAAGGAGTTTGGCAATCGAGGTGAACACTGAACGCAGCGACACGCGCTGAACATCCCGCATCGACATCGAGGGTCAGGATTCATTCTAAACCCCGCAGATTCGCATGGTGTTGAGAGTCTGCACTGCCTCGTCGAAGTCGATCCGGGACAGTTGGCGGACAAGAACAGTAAGCGCATCGCCCTCATTGATGCCACACTGCAAGATAGTCTGCTTGTTGTCAAGGCGAAGATCGTTGTGTAACAATTCCATGTCGTGGCGACAAGCAGGAATGACTTCCGCGACCCGGTCTTTCACCTGAGAAATTGTTTCCATCCGACGGACGACCAAAGGAGTGCAGCTGCCAGATGGCCGAAGCAAGTTCAGGCTGATCCTCTCGAGCTCGGCCATGGCTTTCGCTGCTCTTGCTATGGAATCTGTGAATTTTCTGCGATTTGCTGGGAATTCCTTTTCCAGGCAGAAGCATGTCACACGACATCTGACACCGGCGGTTTGTCTGTTGGTCTACTCTTTGTCGCTTGCTTTTACCGCGGCCGGAGAAAAGAACCGACCTGAGTTCTCAAGCAAGAGCCATCGGCCGAGACCTGCATTTGTAGGGTGTTGCAGCTTGGGGGGATTTCTTTTGCCAGAAGCTGTGAGGCACTGAAGCGGAATAGGTCCCCAGACGCGCTTTCACCGGCAACGCCGTGTGTCCAGACTGGATCATGAAACCTTGGCAAATTGGCCGAACGCAGGTTCAAGCGCCCGCATTCCCCTATAACAGTGTCTGTGGTGACGCTATGTCAGTCCTTGATTGTCTTAGGACCCTGAGAGCACCGCGAACCTGCAACTGGACACTTACGAAAACAAGTCTTTGCAAAAGCTACTTCCAGCACAGCCTTGGAACGCTGAGAGGATGCGTTGCTTTGGCTCCCTGAGCATGGTCACCAGGTGACCTATCAGGGTGTCAGGAAGTTTCCGGGATGTTCCAGGTGAACAGACCAGGCCGGTGCAAGGATTTGCTTACAGGAAGGTGTAGGATGTAGCCAGCTTCAGGCAGGGATGCAATGTCCGTCGAAGTGAGCGCAGGCTTCCTCAGTTCCCGGGCACGAAGCTCAATAAACAGTTCATCCGCATCTATGATGCCGAAAACAACCGGAACCTACAGTCCAAACCGGGTCAATCTAGACTCTCAAGCGACAGCCCGAAAGCCGATGTGCCTATGTACGTCTCAAAAGAACACCCGAAAGAACACTCCAGACTTCCTTCATCTTCCTTCTATGCATGACCTCATCTTTGCTCCGTGTCCCTACGGGCGCGCAAATTTGGCACTGTTCCCGCTTTTAAACTAGGCTGAAGAGCAACAGCACCTCGGCCCAGTATCGAGCCTTCTTTGATCCCGATGACACTCCAAGCTAAAACGATCCACCACTCTTGACGCCTTTCAGCTCCATCTCGTAGCTTGTTCCGATGCCTTCCTGGGCGGTTTCGGTGCTTGAAAGCTTCTGTAGCTAGCTTAAGATGGTCTTTTTGGGGCGTTGACGTCCCGTGCATGCAGGGAATGGCCATGCACATCGTCCCGATAAACCGCAAACCTGCGGCCAAACAGCAAACCCCAATTTTCCATTCCCGATGTTGCCATTCAAAGAGATGTGTGCCAAAGGCACATGGTGACCGTAGTCGCAGTTGAACTTGCTTGTATTGCAGACCTTCCGGCTTCAAGCATTTGCAATTCAAAACTGGTGCGATTGTCCAGGCCAACTAGCAAGTCTCGAGCGCACAACATCCCATGTCGCGAACCAGGCAAACAAAAAGTCAACAAGACGCCTATATCCAAAACGCAGACTTGGTCTCCCGAGAAAAGCTTACCTCGACAAATGAATCTGCGGCACAAAAATGCCCCTAGTGCAGCAGGAAGAACGGGCAGGGGAAGAGTGCTCGCAAGCCCGAACAGCAGTAGGAGCTCGTCACCGGGAGTACAGGCCTCGGGGCACTCGCGAAAGAACTCCTCCTCGAAGTGCTTGCCAAGCACTTTGTCATCCACGCGGTAAGATGCGTTCCTTCGCAGGTCGCTTCCGAGAGAAACGACACCGTTTTCCCAGCCTGCAGCTAGCACAAGCCTCGGTTTTTCAAGATAAGAACTCCACGTATGTACGCTAATGTGAGCATTTATGCCGCCGTGAATGGAGAGGGTGAAGGGTCTCAAATCCAAATCTAGTGCCACCAAGTCGGATTCCAGGCCCTTGCTGCTAGGCTGAAGCACGAGTCCGGCCCGACAGAAACTCTTCAACGGATGTGGCTGTGGAAAAGCTGAAGTAGACTGAAGATCCAAAATCCTGGATTCTCGCCGTACCTGCCAGAGAAAAGGCTCTTAAAGGACCCCACGAGAACCACGGGAAGGGACACAGCCTTTTCAAGGCTTGCCAGGGCTGTGCTTGGAATTACAGGGATGCATGACCTGAAACCGAGGAAGCCTTGACTCCTGGAGCTGAAGACAATGCATGGGATTCGCATCAAGCCGGGAGTTTTCCTCCTTCTGCCGTAGAACAGCAGACAGAAACATGTCTTGAGCCCTGGCTCACACCAGGGCAAACCGATGGTAGGTGAATCAAGGCATTCCTCGGTGGTCGCGACCGAGGTTCGGGCATAGCTTCAAAGACGTCGTTTACTAAGAGCACTTCTGCATCTTTGTATTTCCTAGCAACGACCGTTCGCCACTTTATCCACAAGGTTGTCATCGCAGCCACATTCACGGACATGATCCCAAGTGCACATGCACCCGCCACGCTCTGCTTGGACTCACTCCATCAGGCAAATTTGTGGGGTTTGCGTAGTAGTGGCAACCTGGTGGGGCAGATGGCACGTTCTCTCAAGCAAGGCCTGCAGGCCTGGAGCGTACCGATCCCAAGACAAATGCTCATCCAAGACTCAAGAAGGAGGTTCCACATTTGGGGATGTGCCTTGGTGCTGCGAGCCATTTCGTGATTCGATTCTTTGTACACTGCAAGATCAAGCAGCTCAAATCGAACGGCCCAAGAGCCCTTCAGATTTAACGAAGACATACTTGGTACCGCGGGAAGCATTTTCTTATACTGGGCTCATTCCGCAACGGGGAGAGCGACACCTGCCAATCAAGTTCATGGCATGGTCCGTGAGCCTGCTCGGCCGCACTACCTGCTGTCAGCCCCTACACCTGTTGGAGAGCGAGCCTCCGAGCCTCACGCCCTCGAGTCTTCATCACAGACTCTGTGAAGACCAGGCCCCTTAAAGGCTGGAACAGGCGCTATTGCTGGCAAGGCGCAGCCACTTGATGGGTTCGGCAGCTCGAAGCTGTGGCAAGACCAAGGGCTCCTTAAAAAAACTTTAGATTCTCGTCACGTGCGAGCATGTTCTTTACTAGAGGGTACTTGCCATCAGCAGCAAGTACTGCTGTCCTTGGCAAATCATGAAAAAGTGATGAGAATGAGAACCAGCATGGACGATGCCACGGGTGACTTGTAGCGTGTTGTTCGGACCCAAGTTTGAAGGCCCCATGAAGCACATCTGTGCTTGAAACATCTTCAGGGATTGACGTTCAACCACCTCAACCGGAGAGGCCTTTGCAGCCGTGATATCAAAGAAGTATCGCATAGGGCTTTGGAATTAATTTTTGCCAGGAATTCCGTGGAACTCGCCACCGAAGTCTCGAGATCCAGCTTGCGTTGCAGCAGCTGTAGCTCACCTTGCTTGGACGCAGGTTCGTGGGTAGCCACAGGCAAAGTCCAGGTACCGAGGACAGATATCAGCTGAGTTCCAAGCGCTTCGCTGCGAGGCTACGGACGGCATCCCAAGCCACAACGGAGTCTAGTCTAATGCATGGTCAAGCCGGCAGTAAACCAAGACTCGAAACCCTCGACCGGCAACCCGCGTTCCAACTCCATGAAACCACGGACACCATGCAAGCGAGTGAAGCCTGCGTGACAGTCGTCTTGAGCGTAAGCGCGGCTGAGGCGGCTCAAGCCTCCATTGAGAGGGATGCTCTGCTCAGAAGACAAGAACATGAATGGCCACCAGTAGGCGCAACCACTTCTGGAACAAGAAACTTCCCGCGACTCTGGACACAACATCTCCCACCCGCATTCAGTTCCCAGCCTGCCAGAAGGAGACAGTACCGCATGATGGTCAAAAGCGGCGTCCACGGACATGGACCGAACTTCGCTCTGTTTCAGCTGGAGATAGGGCCTATCTACGGCTCAAGGTATGTCGAGTAGTGCCTTGTGCCAGACACACGTTGAGACACATGTGGAACGGCATCGATACCGTGCATTCGGATCAGTAGTTGCACCACCCTAGATTAAGCACACAATAACCACAAGTTGTTGCACACACACCCAGCTACCCAGGCAGCCCCAATAGCCATGAAGATGCACCAGTATTGCCTGGAATCTATCGGTTCGGTCGAGACTCGGCTTGAGCCTTGAAATTAAACGGCAACGGAGGCAACCGAGCGGTGGGCACATACGGCGTGTTGTTCTTGGAAGCACGGTCCAAGTGAATGATGCTGGCATGTGGATTTAAGCCACTGAGAGTTGGAGTTCCCAAATGAAGGCCTCGGAAGGACCTACACTTCCCCAAAGCTCCAAAATCCAAATGAGCGTCTTTGTAGTGGGTCCACGGTGGTCCACACATCGGGAGTTTTACAAGCAAACGGCGAGGACACGCGCTGGGGATTTCGGAAGGCCGGAGAAGCCAGAAGAGCGTAAAGAGCCCCACAGCCCGAACCCAGGCCTGTTCAAAGTTGCCCTGGCAGCAGCCCATCTTACAACACCTGCTGCCAGCGACGGGCCGGGGTTGACTCGTTTCATTGAGTCATGATGGATCCAGAACTGAACGTGTCGCTCTAGCGGTGAATGCTGCTGCGCACACCTCACCGAAACTTCAAGCTTTTGCACCGGGCCCGACATTCCAAAGTCCCCGAACAAAGGCCAGGAAACCTGCTCTGGCAGCATACAGGATAGGGAGGCCAAGTTGCAAGGTTGAGTTTTTCAGGTGCTAAAAGGAGTTTCTACTCTGTCTCTCGGGCGGGCAAGCCAAGCGAGATTGCTACCAGTCGGGGGGTCAACATTGTTGTAGAAGCGGCACTCATCTGGCACTCTGAACGGCCAAGCCGACAAGCAGCTTGCATCACCGCCATTTTGCCATTTGGGACAAAAAAACTGCAGTCGTGCTCCTGGAATGAGAGACATACTTGATCGGCCCTTTCGTGAGCATCGATCCTGCAACTCCGGGCCCTGATACCAATGTCATAGCGCAAACTTCCCATGCGTTGGTCAGCCCTATAGGACTTGTTCTTTGCCTCACATCTTACTGGGGACAGCAACATCAGCATCATGTGCGTCATCGCAAACCTGGCAGACGCCATACTCTAATCAACTCTAATCCGACGATCGCAAAGTCAAACTCAAAAATGGTCATGTCTGGTCTGCCCGTCGTGCCTGGAAAAGTCCACCGTCCATTGACGGGGACGGGTGTCAGGCGCCGGAATGGGCGCGCATGGGGAAAACTATTCTGTATGTGCTTCTGCAGTGGGGTTGGAGTGTGAGGCTGGACAAGTTGTGCCCATCTTGGGCGCTTAGCTTCCGGAGTGACGTAAAAACTCTCCTCCTGCCCCGGACTTTGAACACCACCAGGGCCGCTATGGGGCTTAGAGTCCATGTCGGCAGACGGCGTGGGGGGTGCATGGATCATGCTTCCGGATTATGCTGTGCACCAGTATGCTTTGCGGTTCAGTCCGACACAACTGCTGCGGTTGCAGGAACTGAGCCACGCAACGACCCCATTTTAATTGGCTACCCTTGCTCGCGTTGCAATTAGTCTTGCGACACGACATCTCTGAAAGCGACTCCTGGAGTCTTCACCAGCACCCAGGAGCCGCTCCTGCCACAGGCCTTCTTGGCTGCTTCTTTGGCACCAAGTACAGTTCGCAAGCCGCGCCCTGTGCATGTTTACGAATCTACGCCTGAGCCAGCTCATACTCGACGGCGCTGATGTCAAGTGCGGCCTTAGCTCGACATCACTGGCTTGTACATCTTGACAGGAGAGATGATGTTACCGTGGAGCTCGTCTTCGCTTTGACCTCGACAACCTTTTGCTGACCTTGGGTCTTTGACCTTGGACGGCTGCTTTGGCCTCGGACATCTCTATCCTAACGTCCCAGCCTTCGAGGTTTTTTGACCTCGGATGCGTTGTCTCGTGTTCTTGTGGGGCTCCCACTTCTGAACCTTGAATATCTTTTTGTGTATTAACCTGCTTCTGCTTAAAGCCTTGCGGTGCCTTCTTCTGAGAGGTCCTATGTTTTTGCGGTATGGGATGAGTTTGCGGCTCCGGGAGTCCGAAAGTGGCCCGTTTTGCATGAGACACAGAAATGGATTTTCGGATTCTTATGCAAATCCAAAAATGGTTCTGGCATCTCCACGAAAACAATTGGACTTTTGGATTCTGCAGGAAATTTGCTTTCTGTGGGTGCGCATGCTTCCGGCGCGAGTGTACACATGTGTACACGAGGTTTGGGTGATCTCGTGCAATTCACGAGGGAGCTTATTGTTATGCAACTTCGTTCCAAAGATGCTGTTCTCGTAAAGGTTTTAACTAGAGTTTAGAGAAGATAAAGGAATGTTCTTCAAGAGCTGGTACCTGTAGACGATGCAGGGTAATGATGGTTTGGGTATATTCGGAAACCATTCATATCTCACCCAGCTGGTGGTCATTAGCTAATCATTCACAAAGGATTTGTTTATTCCTCTACTAGATTTAGTTTTCAGACAATATCGAATTCAGATTTGTTAATCAAACGTACCATATGCAGTTATTACTCATGCACACTGAATGACTTAATATGCAACTATCAACTTTCCGCCAGAGCATTATCTAGTTAACTGTTAGTTGACATTTGCATCATGCATAATCACAGTTCGCTTGTTGTAGATTGCAGGTACTTTGTCTTAAGCTGTTTTTTGAATAGCGTGCAGTCATACTGACTTATCTTGTATTTGCTGTACACCTAATACTCTAAGTATTCAACACAAATATACAAACAATTCCAACATGTCTCGGTGATTATTAGGCAGCGAAGATGCAGATAACACAAAGCATCTAACAAGCAAGTCAACATCGCTGAGAGCTTTGAATGATTGTTCAGCACAAAAATAATAACCAGATAACGATCCGGCAACTATTCGTACAAGACGTAGTAGTTGAATGAATATCTGCCGATCGTTTAGATATCAAAAAGCAATGTTGCACAGAGAAGGACAAAATAACAAAAGCGAGAATGCGCGGAACCCGTCTCATGAGATGTACTGTACATAACGTCAATTCAGGACTCAGCACAAGTTAAGCAACAGCTACATGAATACATATGACCAGAGTCTAACTAAACATGTGTTACACATAAGTTGCCGTATCATATGGTTCTGGCTTTTGTATTGACGAATATCTTATTGGCAGTCAAGGTCTTCAGCCTGTACGAGAAATAGTGTAATATAATGTAATATTATGTAAACAAGAATCAATAAAGACAGGCTGCCCGGAGAACACCGTCATCAAAAGTGTCGCATGTTGCATTTGGCGGAAGACATAGTTACATAACCCATCATTCAACATGCACTGTTAGGAAAAACCAGTGTAACATCTAACTGATAAGTCAATGCTGAAGAAAAATGAAACGGTTGTTGCGCAGCAATACAACCAGAAAGACAAACATGAAAGACGTAGTAGTTGAATCGTTATTATTTGCTCATCGTTTAGATGTTGACAAGCTGGTAAATGGAAAAATTCGCAGAACTCATATCATGGCACATGCTGTGCAAAAAACATCAACACCACAGTATTAATGAATTAGCAACTATGCAGAAGCAGAGTATTAGTTAAATTCAGCCAAAAATGACAAGAACAGATTCAGGATCAACTTCATATCTACATATGGCCGAAATCTAACCAAACATGTGTCACGTGCAGGTTGCCGCACCATATAATTCGGATTTAAGGCATTGAGCACTGGTTCATGAGCAGTCAAGGTTTGAAGCGCATACGAGTGAAATAGTAGTCAAATATTATATCCACATGAAGCAATAAACACATGCTATCCACAAAAAAACTTAGTCAAAAGTGTCGCATGTTAAATCTGGTACCAGGCATCGTGACATAATCCGTCATAGAACATTGAACCAGGCACCCAACGCAGATTTCCCTACATCGTCGGTAAATACTAGCCTTTGATACGGATTTTTGACTCGAAGTTTGCTTCAACACCCAAACAACACCATCACTGCCCTTCTCCGCGAACCTGTGGCCGAGCCTTGTCGTCTTTCTGCTTTAGTTGCGACATGAAAAAACTTGTTCGATTTGTTTTCGTTTGTGACATAGATGATGATGCTAGTGGCGATGACGGCTATTGTCGTTACTGTTGTTGTTAAGGTTCCTCTCACCGTAGCTAATATTTCCAGGTTACGTGTGTCTTTGACAAAGCGGATGCATACAAAATTCTGAGAACCCATGTCATACACGCATGAATGTTACTTCTCGCTCGTGTGGACAGGGCGCTGTTATGGCACGTGAACACAAATGTGATTGCATGAGGGTTGGCTCTTTGTAGCTATGCTCCATGAGATGTGGTGTCATGGTAATTTTTGAACACATGATCTTCTGCAAAGCCAAAACCGTAAAAAGAGCTAGTTGTAAGGACACGCCAATCCTGGTTACTGCCGAAAACTGCAAGTGCCAATTTCGTTGTGTCATGCGGGGTGCGAGCTATATCACTAATCTAAGGAACCCCTGCGTTGCCAGCGCTTTTGAATCATGACTGTGGTTTTCTCCTCCTTCAACAACCCAAAACGTCGGCACAGGAGGGGGTAACATTCATTTACATGTATGTGTATATGTATATACATATACAGATACATACGTATATGCATATACATATTATATATATATATATATATATTTTTTTTTTCTCAGTACAACTCGGCAATTTACCCAGAGAAGCTGGAAGTGATCAGAGTTGGCCGTGCATCTATGTATGCAAAAGAGTGGCCTGGAGGCAAAAAATACAAGTACAGCCTCCAGCTATCTCGCTTATGGGCGGGCTCTCCCGTAGGAGGGTGTCACACACAGCACTTACGGCCGTATGCAACTGCCAACGAGGCGGTAGGGCGGCGGCGGCGAGCCAAACTTCGCCAAGTCACCGAGAAAGGCTTTTGCTGACTCCACTCCGAAAACTACGCTCCACTGCACTGAAGGTATTCTCAGTGCAACTCGGATTTTTACCCAAAGAAGCTGGGAGTCATCAGAGTTGGCCGTGCATTTACGCATGCACAAGGCGGCGGGGCCGGAAGCCAAAAGTACAAGTACAGCATCCAGCTATCTAGCCCATGCACGGACTCTCCCGTAGGAGGTTGTCACACACAGCACTTGCGGCTGTATGCAACTGCCAACTTTCCCAAGCCAACCGTCCAAAGACAATCAACCTGGCAAAGCCATTCGCCAAAAGGAGGCAAGGGATTGCTGAAGGGTGGTGACGTGCGCGGGTAAGAGTTGTACCAAGGTGGCCCGAGCGTCGTCACTATAAATTCGAGCTGTGGTCTGGTCTTTCCACCGCCCTTGAATGATCGTTCTGCCCAAAACTTTGCCTTTGCGTACGTTGATAGAAGAAGGTAGCGCCTCCTCGCCTGAGGCAGTAGGGCAGCGAATTCCCGGCGGAAAACCGGTGTACTTTAACCAGCTCCGGTTCATTCAGAGACAGGGACTGCTGAAGTCCCCGTGAAGTCTTGCTGGAAATGATTGCAATCACCACTTGACCTTGGTCAGGAAAAAATCTTGACATGACAGCCTTGCATGGCCAACAGCTCCATGGTCCTCGAGAAAAGGGCGAAGTCCAGAAGCACAATGATTGCGAGATCAATTCTGCCGGTCTGGACCGCGGCGCTGGCCATTGCTTGTGCGCCCAACCATGATATTGGAGTCGTGCGCCGAGGAAGGTGCCCACGCTGCCAGTTACGAAGAAAGGGCTGGGCTGTCTGAAGAAAGTTACGGCATCTTGGGTGAAAGCTGCGAAGACCACTAATGTCACTAATGGTCCACCAGCAAAAGAAACTGGTAGAGGTGACTAATTAAGGTACTCAGCGAACTCATTTTCAAGCTCCGTCGTTGCTCTGGGAAGCCTGCCCCGTAGGGCGCGACAGTAAGACAAGAATGCCGCCACCGCCACCGCTCGCTCATATGAACTCCTCGTCCTCTGAGTGATCCCCAAGAACCGCAAATGATCAGTGCAACTCAAATTTGCCATCAGATAAGTTTTGATTGTCCAAAGAGTCATGGGGATGAGGCCCGAGGCGGCCGAGGCGAGGGATACGTCGGTGATGTGGCGGCAGATTCGACTCAAGCGTTTGGATGAGGAGCGGCCTTTGCCCAAGACATAAAAAGTCACCAAGAAGTCAACGATGCAGAAGAAGCGTCGGCTATGCTCCTCAGAGTTGCGCGCTCGGCGCCTGAGCTCAGTGCGTGAGCTCGAGGATGTTTGATGTGCTGGGGCTCGTTCCATTTGTAGGAGAGGATGTCGTGCCAGAGCCAGCGAAAGGCCGGGTATGGGCTTGGCCTGTTTCCAACCACATCCTCACCTCGGTCCGTCAAACGTTGCCCTATACAGTTGGTGCTGCATCAAAGTCTGCAGGAAAAGCTGCTTTGCACCAAAGGGCTCGGTGAAGACACGCGAGAGCTCATCGTGAACCGCCTCCATGAGAACTAGGCATGGCTTCGAGGTTACTCTGGAGGCGAGTGGCCCGGCCCTTGCACACTGGCTTGTGAAGGACGGCGTGGAATGAAGGGGAGTTGTGAACGATAGTGACCCACTCTTTGTGCTCTCCTCCGAAGCAGCACAAGGAAAAGCTCGTCCATTGCCAATCATCTCCGCAGAGGCCGTGCGTTTCGGGCAGGCGCCCAATGAACGAATCATAGGGTGCTCGAAAGAAGCGAAACGCCCCCTCCCTGCATGCAGCTTCCAGCAGCCCTTTGATTGGTTTTTTGGCCATTGCACTGGCCTGCACAGGGTCACGGCATCATCTCGACAAAGGCTTGGGAGGCCTTCCTGTCGATCGTAGTCACGAAAAACCCGAGGAGCCCGGATCGCCCCATTCATCCATGATCCAGCCCCCCGGTCGAGAAAGTGTGGCGATCAGGCTCGACAGAGGTTCGCGTCTTCGACCGGTTCAGGCAAGAGGAGCGACTTGTCCTTGAACACCTCCGCAATCGATGCTCCCCCTCCCGTAAGCGATGCTGCGTCGGTGCAGCTTATCGCGGATGAGATCTCCGAGGAGAGGTCGGTCTCGGCGAGAGGGGCCAGAATGGAGAGGACCAAGATTTCATCAACAGAAACTGGCGAGTTGATCCCAGACACCATAAGCCTCCTGTAGGAGCGCAAAGAGAGGCCTGCGGAAAGCCGCGGTGAAGGCAGCCTCTCCCGCCCAACGGCACATAGGTAATGTAGCATGTGACTCAAAAGCATGCAAGCAAGAAACGCGCTCCGAGCAAGCAGACAGGCGAGGCAGGCAGGCAAACAAAGGAAGAGCCATGCAATAGCATGTCAGGCGGCTTGCTGCAGGCGGCCCTAGAGCAAAGGCATCTCAAAGCGGTTGCCTAGGGGGCGGGCACACTCAGGGCTGTGCAGGTATGACTTGAAGGTAGTGGCCGGCGTGCAGGTAAGCTGGCCGGACAAAAAAGGCACCAGCTAAGACTGCAGGCGGGCGCTTGCTGAGGCGAAGGCAGGCGGTCAGAAAGAGTACCTGTGCAGGGGCAGGCAGGATTAGGGAAAGGGGCAGGAATCTAGGCAGCAGGCGGCTTCCAAGAACAAAGGTGCAAGCTGGCAGGCACACTGCAAAGGCCGATCTTACCCCACGTGTTGTTGCAAATTTGCCGAAGTGCTGAAAAAGTGCGTTGCGTGCTCGCTGTGGCTGTCCATGCATGCATGTTCTGCGAAAAATCGTGCATGCATGCTGGAGCCACAAGCTACATGTAACAACTGTTTAAGCATGCTAGCATAAAACAGAATTAGCAAACACCACGATGACAAGAAAAGAAAAGTGTCACGTGGAGCTTCACAAGTCTTCTCGTCCCTTCCAAGGATCTCACCTCCTTGGAGGGTTCCCTTCAGGAAGCCGTTGAATTGCTGTCTGAGGTTGCGGGGCAGTCCCAACACTTCACAGGCAGTGAGAGGGCGCCCTTTCAGATTTCTGGGCAATCTCCTCTGTCAGACGGCGGATCTCATCAAGGTTGTCGAGGTAGAGGATGGTGTGATCGTCGGCTTCTGGGAGCACCCGATTCTTTCTCACATCCCCATAGGAAGGTGCCTTGGCTACCACCTGGGGTGTTCCTCGACAATCCCAAGGCGTCGCCTCGACCTTCTTGACAAAGCTGAAGAACGGCCCCGAGACGAAGAGAGCCGGAAGAGATTGAAGGCGCTTTGGAGGTCCTCCGAGTCGATCGCCGAGTAGCTGCCCTTCTCGGCCAAAACGGCTATCATTTGGCCGATGTAGGGCAACAAATCCTGCGCTTCCGGAAGAAGTCCCATGGCGTCATTCATGGGGCACAGGATTGAGCCTCCTGAAAGTTGTCGGAGAAACAATCTTGCAGGTCCACCACAGCTGCTGAGTCTGCTGAGCCAGGCTTGAGCCAAGCCTGCGCTGCACTCAGGTCCATCATTGTGATCAACCGGCTCGCCTTTGTGATCAAGCCGCTTCCCCTTCAATTTTTGTGCCGCCTCTTCAATCGTTCCGATCTTCGTGTTCAGGCCAATGAACCGATCAACCTGGTCAAGCTTCATTCATGATCACTCGGAGGTGGCGCCGGCCCAGTGACCTTGACATTGAAACACAAACAAACCTTGACCAGCCAGCCAGTAAAGGAAGTTGAGGGCGGTGATGATCGCCTCAGTGACGCCCATGAGGGCTGATCAGGCCCGGGTGGGCTCGGCGCCCGGAGGCAGCTTCTCTAGGTTGCAGTGCTCGCGTGCGAAAGCGCCAAGGCCGGACTTTAAGGCGAGGGCATCATCCCAGGCCTTCGTGACATCTAGCCCTGGATCAAGCTAGTTGCTTAAGTGCTGCCGGCCGTCCCGTGCTGGCCTCAGCTTGTTTTCCTTTTCTGTGGGAGGGTGTTCGGTTGCTGCTAGTTGCAGGTTCGGCGTCAGAAGATCGCCCGTAGTCGGGAATCTCCTCCTCCCGGATTCACCTTCGGGGCGGCCCTTCTGCCCTTCGCCTGGCGCGCCGTCTTGCCGTTGTCTCACCCTTCTGGCCCGTCTTCTCCTCGCCCTTTGGATGGTCTTGGCCTGTGCCGCCTTGGATTTCCGCATCAGGACCCTCTCCAGCAGCCAGGAGTGAGAGGTACTGGGCCCTGTTCCAAGAGGTGTTGCTTTGCGAGAGGCCCAGGGCCCGCAGCCTCTTGGCCAGGATGTCTGCCGCAGAGTGCGACCGACCTGCCGCCAGCGTCTTCATCTCTGTGAGGCTGTGAGGCTCCTTACTGGCAGCTGCTTCGGCGCCAGCACGGTCAACACCCAGTTCATGGTTTCCCACAATGCTATGCATCTTTTGCAGGAGCCTGGCGGCCAGTCTCCCTGGTCCTGAAGCTGGAGCTGAAGACTGGTTCCATTACCCAAAAGGGTCCCCGGTCCTTCGAGCTCTTGGCCTTTGCATTCTTTTTCTCTTCTTTTCCTTCTCGCAGGAGGAGTCGAGTCGGTGGAGGAGCCCAACTCGGAGGTGCCCGTCAAGGGTCATCGACCGGCTCGCCAAACCATCTGCCCCTGTTGCCACCTGTAGACGGAGTGGACCTAGCTCCCCCGTGGCCGGGGTCTTTCTTTCGCCTTTTCTTCTTCTTGGTGAGCACTTTCTGTCCCTCGCTCGATCTTCTTGTCAGGCAGGTAGCGTAAGGGGACGTGCCAGGACTTGTCTGCGTGGAAGTCCTGTGCCCTTCCACGCATTGATCTTCGGCAGCTCCTTGAGACTCCTTTGCCATCTCGTCCTGCAGAGGACAATGCCCTGTTTGGTGTTGCTCGTGTCATAGGCACAAATCTCGATATAATCTCCATTGCCTAGGCTGTACAAAGCCCAGGCATCAGGGTCTATGCCAGCGCGGGCATGGCATTCCATCCGAGGCTCGAGCCGGAAGTGCTCGAGCCAAACACTATCTCGCCAAGTCACTGAGAAACGCACGTGCTGGCTCCACTCCGAAAACTATAGGTAAGTGGCTGACCTGCCGCCCTGCGTTTCGTCACATTCCGAAAACGTAAAGGAAGTAGTTAGGCAAAAAAACATGACACTATGTCAAACATGTAAGGAAGAATCTTTTCAGACTGTGCACGAACGAACTCCAGTTCGGCTGCACGCTAGCGCCAGAGCGCACGAGGCAACGCCTTCTCAACGGAACTCTTGAGGCACACGTCGTTGTGGCGCCACTGAACAGCATACGCCCAGTTCCACGTCAAGGGATTGGCGAAGCTTAGCTTCTTCTGGCAGAATCTCTGCCGGTTGCCACAGGGATGCTCTGCAAAAACGGACGAAGTCTTTCTGAACGTTAACATGGTTGCCACATGGATGCTCTGCAAAAACGGACGGAGTCTTTGTGGACGTTAACATGGTTGCCACATGGATGCTTTCTGGCAGTGAACGGAGTCATGACGACGAGAGTCCGCGAAAGCATAGAAACACTAAGAAACAAACGGCGAATCCCCCCTAAAAATGCAGTCAAGACGGCTTCTCCAGCTTAGAAAGGGCTCCAAAACAGCAAAAACTCGAGTTTTGGACCCCAGAAGACCAACAAAACTTTTCGCGAGCAAAAATGAGCAAAAGGGCAAGAACGAACAACAAAACAGAGAAGGAATGTTCAAAAACCCGAGGAAAACGCCAAACAGAAAATTATCGAAGCAGGAAGAACGAAAAGATGCCGAAAAAGCGTGATGGGGCGGCGTGTCAGCCAGCTGGCGAAAACTACGTTCCGCTGCATTGTGAGGGCAACATATGTTTCTACGTATAAATGTATACACGTAGAGAGAGAGAGAGAGAGAGAGAGAGGGGAACCCGGTCGGCCCCTACGTTCCTGTCAGAAATTACAGATGTTTGAGCGATTCCCTCTATTCGTTCGTGTGCACTGTTCGGCTTTCACGGCTTCGTGGTATTGCTTCGGCAAATGTATTGCTGATATGGCTGCTCGATGACAATTCGCATCTGGCAGCGAAAGCGATCATGGTCGACAGTGGGAAAGAGCTTCAAATCCTTCGCCCCTCCGGCTACCAGAGGTCTTGATAGCTGACACAACCAACGGGTTTTGGGCTAGAATCATGGCAGAAGCTTGTTCAGCCTTCTCGCTAAAGCTTACTGAGGATTCCAAGTGCAATTCCTGCCGAAGGACAGCCCGGACGCCTGACCCGCCACGCTGAAAGCAGCCGAGCGTCCACTTCGAAATCGGCGTGGTCCGGCGCAGGCTTTGCCACGCCCCACTTGTTGACCTCTAGGCCTCGTTATTCAGATTTATTTAAGCTATTTCGGGCAATCGCACAAGAAATACTTGGAGGCGACATGGCACAGCAAAGGATTTTTTGGCTTGGGCAAGAAGGGGCTGGTATCGGGTACAAAACTTCCACTCAAGGATGTCCCGGCTTCTCGGAAGCGCTTCTAAGGTCAGTGGGTCCTTCATCCAATGGGCGGAGTAGGGACTGACAGGGACCGAAGCTTAGTCTGGAAGCCGCAGCAAAATCAAGTTCGAAGGGGAGCTTCCCGAGCAAGGGATTAGTATGCACGCATCCCCATCCCAAACCTCCGGCCTCTGTACAATCCCGACTTTTACAATCCCACAGCCCCACTGAAGCCAAGTTGCTGTATCCAGAATCCTCAAGATGCTGAGTCTCAGAGAAGCAGCCCACCGTCTGCTTTCAACTCCAGAAAAAGCATCCACCAACTCGCCCGGATTGAACGAATTTCACGACAACGTCCGCCTTCCGAATCCCCGACTCTGCGTCATGCCCGTGTAAGGCTTCAGCGGATGTATCCTTTGACCATGACCTGATCGAAGGGGCAAGTTGTTTACAGTGGCAGTGGCTCATCTGATTATTGTAGGTGCCGGATTCACATAACATAGCTGGCAGTGTCTCTGCAAGCCTGACGAAAGGAATGCTCTACCAACTGTCCATACACTCCATCAGAAAGTCATGAAAGATGTGTATAGCTGCTCAGGTTCCGAAGCTTGGTGTGTGCACGTCAGGCCAGGCAAATCATCAGGCTTGCGTTTGATCTGCAGCTGGGCTGCAACCAAGGCGTTCTGAATTCGGAGAATGCTTCCCGGCTGACAGAGCTGGACCTGCTGGGAAGCAAGGACTTGCTGCGAGTGTATGGCTGACTATCCGAGCCAAATGAATCTTGAGCAGACCGGCATACAACGTCGAAGCACCAGGCCTGATCCCCTCGGGCTCGAAAAGTGACCCGAGCAGATGCATCTCCGAGGACTACCTCGGAATTGTTGCTAAGGTAACTTGAAACTGAGAATCTGGAGGGCCTCACGGATTATGTTGCAACCTTCCTGGCTGGCCCTGAACACCCTGAATAACAGTTTGATGTCGGTTTGACAAATCTTCTCCATCCCGCCACAGATGAAACGAGGAAGCTCTTGCGGCAAGCCAAATCAGGCCCTGGCTTCTGCAAGATCTGAAGCCACCTCGGCTTCTCTTTTCAGAACTTGATTGCAGACTGTAGGGTGCTGCACGATTCAGTCTCCACTATTCTCCATTTCTTTCTGTTTACGTGGCTCTGCTAGTTAATAACGAGCGGTACTAGCTTGACAAGTCTGCTCACGTCAACCGTTTCTGTGCGCGATGAATTCCACTTCCAGCAACCTCCGGCAGCGTAGTCTAGGACAAAATAAACGGCAACCTGGAACGAAGACAAGCTGTGATTTCAGACCTCGTTGAGTTTTCCTAGTAACCCCAGCGCACCATCAGCAGCTTCTTCTGTTGTCGGGCCAGTTGGACCATTCGATTTGCTCCATCTCGCCTGCAGTACCGTAATTCCGTCTCGCCTCTGAAACGCAAGCCCTGCAAGGCTTCAAGGCCTCGGAGCCCTCTAGGACGAGGATTTATAGCAATTGGGGTTTGCCGCTCAAGTCCGAAAGCCTAACCTATGCTCCTGCCTGGCCGGCTTGGCCCCTTGCCGGGGACACCTGGACTACCTTGGCAAAGACATTGACACCTGGACGGGAGTTGGTCGAGTCCTCTGGCAGTGCGTGTGTGTGTGTGTGTGCACAATATGAAGCCCAAGAACCCATCCAACAAGTTGTGCATTGTGTCGTTTCACAAGCCGAAGCGGGGTCTTTTATGCCAATCAGCCATAGTTAAGGCAACATCCATGGCTTCTTCTGATGTCTTGTGCAGGGCCGGAAAATGAAAGATAAGCAAGAAGTGTCACAGGAGTGTGTGCTTCAAAGTCTACGATTCAGGGAGCTGTTTCAGCGACCTCAGGTATATGTAGACATCTCCAGTTAGTGCAGAAATGAAGGCAACACTTCAGAGGAATCACGCCCGAGCTCGGGCCACGAAGTTCTCTGGGCCTCGGGAGTCCGGATTGAGACGATTCACCTGCAAGCGCGAGATGGTGCTAAAGAATACACCTCAACTATTGCAAAACTATCTGCACTGATTCCTCACCCGGCGTGGACCTCGCGTCACTTCGGAACCCCAACTCCATGCTTAGGGATGATCCGGCGATTGGAGCTAAGTTGGACACATGGGAGCAGCAGGCAGTGATAGAAGACACCGGAGCCAAAGACAGCAACAGGTGACATGTGGTGACATATGGGCAATGCCATGCGAATCTGTCATAATGCAATTTCTGGGCAGCTGTCCTCTTGCTCCTGAATCGCGCTTACTCCGGAACTCCTAAGTTTCACAAACCTGCCACAAACCAACCCCTGGCCCACAGCAAAAGTGCGTGGCATCTGCACTAAGCGCTACACTTCATTGCGGCCTGCGTCCTTGTGCCCATGCAGGAAATACAAGGAGACACTGGACCAGAGATTTCCAAACCCCCTTGCGAAGTGCGCACCTCGATGAAGCGAGGCTTCCTCAACTTCGGCTTTCCTGCAGGAGTTGAAGAGTCGGTTCTCCATGAACCGTCTGGAAAATCGTGTGAACACTGGGAGTCCCTGGGCCGATCTGCAAACACAACTACCCGAACTAACACCCCCTCCCCCTATACCCAGGGCATGGCTGAGCGGGGGGGGGGGGGGGGGGACNNGGGGGGGGGGGGGGGGGGGGGTGCGACTGCCAAGCCACCGGCTGCGCCCAGGACTCCTCAGCCCCCTCTACTGTCCTAGGATGGGTAGGAACACCCAAAGCTGAACAATCGCTCGCACTGTGGGCCTTCTTTGCCCGTGGCATTGGACATCGGGCCAGGACTCGGCAGTGGGTTTACGGCTCGCCCCTTGCTTGAATTCCGGATTACTGCTATGATGCCTCGGATTTAGATTGAGGTCCTGATGTTGCTACCAGTACCTGGCAGCTAGCACTTCAGGCACGCCGTGCTTCACGCCGGGTTTGAGACTTTTTGGACTTCCTCATGGTAGCATGTTAGGAGTTCGATGTGCCTGTATTTGGGTCCTCTTCGTAAAGCTAAAACCCTCCCGAAAGCTGAAGAAACCAACTGGACAGCCGGCCGAACCAAAATGACTGAGTTCTGCACGCTGCGGCGGCAGCCGCCTGTGCTCGAAGGCAACGGCTGGTCGGTTTCGTTTTCGCTTAGGTGTCTTCACCACACAGACACAAGTTGGAAAAGAAACTGCTTCAGCATGTCGACATCAGCACTCTTCACTCCTCACCGTTGCGACTGACCCTCAACCACGACAGTCGAAAGTGCAAGCTCCAACAGCACATAGTCAGAATACTAAAGCTCGTGTCCGCAGCCGAGCACAACCCATAACTCAGAATGGAAACCTCTTTCCAGTGCGTTTTGCCCCACATGGCCTCGTTTAATGATGTATGTGCAGTCAAAAACAAGAACCAGAAGACAGAAGAATCACGCGATAACGGGATCCAACATGCGACCCAAGCCATCGCCCCGATCCTGCACAGTTTGAAGCGCCAAGCTTGGAGCTTCACACCCAGCTTTAGCTACAAAGCCGATCCCATGAATCCTGAAAAAGGGTTGAGGGGCTGAACGGGGCAACATGCTTTCTGTGCCCCGCCTCCGTAGGTGCCCGGTCGGCGATCATCCGGCGCTGCGCTGAGGCACCTGGTGCTCGGCATCGCTTGGCCGTTAGCCGCCGTTAGCCTGAACCTCTTGCTTCCGCCATGCAAAAGCCATGCAAGCGTGGCATCTGCGCACTTTCTAGCACGGTGCATGCCAGGGTTCATGTTCCACAATTACAATGGCTTAAGACCTTCCTGATGCTTCGTGTGCTGTTGACGCTCCTCGGTCATGTGGCCTCCATATTCCAGGGTCAGAAAGTTTGGGGAGATGTGATGGGTGTCAAGATGCCTGTCAACTCAAGCCTCAGTGTTTCATGTGCAGGGATTTCCTAATTTGGTCCGAGGCTAGGATTCCAGGACTGTGAACTGGCATGCTTGCCTGCAGATGAAGCCTGAGCACCAAAAACCTACGCTAATTACAGATCAGTCCGCATGCTCCTGCAGCTTCGGGCAATCTGGCAGCACGAAAAGACCTTGAGCCGATCAACGCCGATGAACACAGGCCCATCAGCACCAACTCCAGACCCAGCACCTGTGTGCGCCGGCAGGGCCGGACGCGTTTGCGGGAGGTCGACCAAGGACTGGCCGGAGCCCTCGTCACCTTCGGTGGTTTAAGTTCAAGCGCCGTCCACAGCTATGGCAGCCTGAAAAAGCAGCTGAACACACTGTAAAACTCACGATCTCAAGAGCTGAAAGTCAAGGAGCAGCTGACACATGACTAGACAGATTGCAAGCCCGTGTCAAAACCCACAGTTCTTTTGCTGCAACAAACTGCTTTATCCTTAAGGCAACGCCCAAGCTGCAACTCAGAAGACGGAAGCTATCTCGCAGTGTACGTCGGACTTAGGCCGCTACACCTTCAAGCTCTTCGAAGGACACTCAGGGACCAGGTTTGTTGGGACCGAGCAGTCACACAATCAAGGCATATGAGCTCGCGGGCCTGTCGCACGGGTCCCCTGTGGGTTGATCTATCCAATATCCGCATTTCCAGCAAGCAAATGTAAGCCAAGAATGACAACCTTAGCAGCAAATACGAAGAAGACGACCAAACAAACACAAAGAAATGGATGCGCAAACAGGTCGAAGTATGCATAGATACATATAGTATCATATAGTGTTGGAGAGAGGGAGAGCGAAAGAAAGAAAGAGAGAGGGCGGGGTGGATGGATGGCTAGCTGTCTGGCTATATTCCTGGATACACGGACATTGTTTCATTCAGATTCGACATCTCTCTAGTAAATCATTTAGCTATTCAGCCGCCGCCCATCGGATACTCATCCAAAATGCTTAGATTCTGGATCTTAGACATCCCGGCCTCTTCTGCACGACGATGGGAAGGCTCTCTGCTCTGAGGCGCCAGCTTCGAAGTGGAGCTTGACAAAGCAGCGCGTGGCCTGGAATGCCGCGCTCATCACGAAGCGACAAGGAAGTCTTGCCTTCAACCAGGTCCCGGATGGGACAACAGCATAGCGTAGTATGTAGTAGTGTGTTACTACGAGTATCACTCCTATTATTTTTCATTATCATCATTATGATCTTTACTATTATTTGTGTTACTACTACTACTACTACTACTACTACTGCTGCTACTCCTACTCCTACTCCTACTTCTACTGCTACTGCT
>CAJNJA010033797.1:552-21884 GCA_905231915.1 Symbiodinium necroappetens
GTTCGTTGGATTGCTGCGGGCATGGTACATCCATTGTGCCCTGCAGAGCAAAGTTTAATGAAGGGCTGGAGAAGGAGTTTATTTGTCGACCGGGTAGTTGCTACCAGTACCAGGTATGCTATTTACATCCATTTACTATGAGTATGCACCACGAGTTGCTGGAACTCCTGGTGCTCCGACTCTGTTTGCAGCCAGCCGATTTTAAAGTGGAATTTTCCCGAAAGCGTTGCCAAGAGTTTTTCAGCATGATCACCGTCATGAGGATCGTGATCAGGGTCATGTTGTTGTTGTTGTTGCTGATGATGATGATGATATCCTGAACTGAAGCTTTCGTGGTTGAAAACACAATGCTTTTGGGACATCGCTTTGGATGTGTTTGGAGGACGCGCTCGGCTGCTTATGAATCGAGCCGCGTTCCATGCGCACATGCGGCGCTGAGGACGCAAAAGCAGCAATGCGAGTCGAGCGTTTGGCCCATTTTGGCCGAACAGAGCTTTCTGACCCGTTCACAAGCGACGAGCCGCAATGCTGCAGCCTTTGAGTCTGACTGTATTTGGAGGCCTCGGCGATGTAACGGCGACTTGCGTGTGACGTATCCAAGTTATCCAAGCAGTTGGCCGAACTGGCACTCTGACATGAAAGAACTCAGGCAGGAGTCAGGAACCTTCAACTACCGGCCCTGGGTCATGCCAGGCCAGGTAACATAATCCAAAGTTCTGAGAGACATTGCGCCGACCCAGAGCTGCCGGTCATGGACTCTGCGTGCAGACGGCTGGTTCGCCTGCTGGCTCTGTCTCTGCTTGGAGCCACAGGGCAGCACTTTTGCAGAAGCTCTTGTAGCAAGTGCCGAGATGACACTTCCCGCGATAAGCAGAGGTCGCTCCCTTTGCTTTCACAGCTCCCGCGCCAGCGAGGCGAGGTGGTTCCGCAAAGCACGTGCAAATCTTCGCAAGGATCAAGCCTCCGGTTCAGCTCCTTTGGGGTTCAGCGTGCCGGCTTGTCAATTGGAAGTTACCCTGTCGTTCAAGATCTGCTGCGTCTTTTATTCACATCTAAACCTTCTCATCTGATGCATTCTGCTCCATCTGCTGCCTCCTCTTTTCTCAAGTCTTGGTGTCTAGGCGTGGCCGTATGGTGGCCGTGACGAGTCGCGCGGCCGATGGAGGTCGAGACTACACCGAGGACCTGAATCAGCCGCTGTGCTCAAAAAACCGCTGGCAAGAGAGAGAAACCACGATGGGCACACGATGGGCACTCTAGTCGGTTTCGAAGCATGCTCTGAGGATCGCAGGGAGGTTCGACGTGCCTGGGTAAGTGTGCATGGCAACGGTTTGGGCGGATCTTGATCAAGCTGAAACTGCCTTCGATCAACGATGAACAATGATGAACAAGTGCATTGCTGAGTGCATGGTACGTCTGCAACCATGTATCAGGCCTGAAAGATGAAGACCTGACCTGCGATTGTATGTTCTGGTTTTGGGACGAAGGTCTGTTGTCGCAGGTCTCCCTGACCGTGGCTTGTGACCTGATCCCAACCTAACCTGCGCCAGGTCAAGTCTAGGTACATGTCAAGGTGCATGCGCACTGTGCAGCGAGAGGGGCCCTGCCAGAAGAAGGAGTTCTAGATTCAGCTACCTTGGCCCACCAAGCCTGAGGCGAACCTTGGTGCTTGGCGTGATCTTCTTGGTGGCCAACATCTACGCATTCTCTCCGATGGTTCCTCCGGAGGCCATACTCTGAGACACTGCAAGAGGTCTCCTCTCCCGGCATGCAATGAGCCCACATAGATTTCCCGTGTCTATGGAGGCACGCAGACTGAAGGTGTGCGTTTACGATAAGGAGTGCCCCTGCTCTTCGCTGAGCTCTTGGCCTCACCCCATTGCTCATAGAAATCTCAGGTACGAGCGGGAGTTCCTTTCGGACCCAAGCAGGCCACCGCCGTTCAGTAGCATTTGGCGGATGCGATGCATCCGTCCGTGATCGGAGACGCAGCCCTTCGACGCTCCGTACGCGACTTTCACACTCCTCCCAGACTCCCCTTGAAGGGCTTTCGCGACTCAAAGTACTCTGATAGTCAAGGGCGGGCCAAGACTCACGGCAAGTTGTGCAGGAACACCCAGGGCCTCGCAGCGCTGCAGGATGCCGGCTTTTGTCCTGGAAGGATCAGATAGGACCATAGGAGCTTCAGAGAGTCTCATTGCAGTTTGCTAGCTTCAAGTCCAAGCGTCGACGCAGGAAGTCGCAGAGGGACGCTGCATCTTGAGGAACATGTTCACCGGCTTCAGCCTGCAAGGACGAAGATTGCCTGCCTCTCGGACAAGTCTTGCAGAAGTGGCTGCCGCAGCCCCGAAGCTGAGAGGCAGTGAAGCCACTTTTGCTCATTGCTCTTTTTCTGTGATGTTACGTTGTGTGTTTGCTAGTTGTTCTGGGCACGGCTGTTTGTGGGAAATGGAAGGCGAAACGATGGATCGTTGCCCCTGGGCCCCTGAGCAATTCAGTTGGGTTTTCAGCGGAGAATTCCCTGCCCAACAGAGATTCAAGAGGCGCCGTTCCTCTGCGCTTCCGTTCCCATCTGTGCAAGAGAAGCATGCCACTTCTTCTGCAGGTAGAAGTCTGCTAGTGCAGGCGATGATGTAAGAATGTACATAGCCCCACTACAAAGTTTGGCGGCGGCTTGCGCAAAGGTTTAGCATTGCTACGCATTGATCACATGCCCGGAGAATCAACATGTTTCGCCATCATGTCTGCTTTGCTAGTTCCAGTGTTGCTAAGGGCAGGAGCGCATAGGCCATGGCATTGAACAGCACTTGTAGCATAAAGAGATTCTCGCCGCAGCCACCGCGGGAACACTCCAGCCATGCCTCAGCCCTCAATTCGAGCGCTCATGTCGCTGCATGTGCTGCTGTTGTCTGCAGGCCAGAGCTGAGTCGCGAAAGGACTGTAGGAAGCCGGCGGACCTGGGATGAGTACTTCAAAAGTTCGGACAGGCGCATATTTACGAGAGTTGAGGCACAGGGGAAGCAGTAAAGAGATGCATGACCACTTGCTCGGCTGGGTCAGTCGCGTAGCACGCGAAGGCACTGGCACTTGGCAGATTGAAAGGGAGGACCGGCGGAAGAGAGAGCCTGGACCACGCTTTATCTTCCGTTTTTCCAAAGCCCGAGCGATGCGGGAGCGCTTTGCAGCGTTGAGAGACTCTTTCCGTGTCCTGCCGGCTTGAGAAGACGCAGAAGAAGATTGCAAAGCAGTGAGGTGCAAAGTGGCCAATGCATGGGCATGCACACTCGTACCTCGGTGGGAGGCCTGGGCGCTGCTGCGGCGGTGAACTGCACCGAGTGCTGGGATGGTGGCTTTGCCCTGAGCGAATCCTGCTGCAAGGCGGGCTGCTGCCGCTTGCTGAGGTGACATCTTGAAGCAAACGTTGATTTGTAGAGGCTACTTTCGATTCATAGGAACTGTAGCTCCAGCCTCAAGCCGGACCGGCACCTCTTTGGTCAGGCGTGCCCAGCTCAGTGCCCTTCAGGCCTCACGAGCTGCAGTTGACACTGTCCTGTGCAAGACAGCACGCGCAAGCCGATTAGTTTGGCCCGGAGCATCGAAGACTTGCAGCACCCTTGGGCTATGATGCTAGCGTGGCAGGCAACTGCACCTGGATGCATTCGCAGGGCTACAAGTGTTTTGATCCGACGAAGGCAGCAGCTTGTGCTCAGCACGGGGAAGCCGGTATTGAGACGTGTGAGTTTTGATACAGCATGTCTTCTGTCTCCGGTCGTGACTGGTCGGTTGTCTGCGAAGGAAATGTTTCAGATAGTGGTACAGTGCTAAATACATACAGTAGCCATGCCTAGACTACTACGCTTTGAAATTATTCGAAGGAGGTGGCTTGCTACACTGGCACGGACCACCGAATCTGCGAGAAGTCGCAGGCCTGTTCCTTTGTTGGCTGCCTCCGCAACTAGTTTGCTTGCGCACCATATCCGAATACATCATTTTCAGGGTCGGATTCGGAAGCACTGGCAACATCTGACAGTCCAACGTGGCACTTCTTCTGGGATTCAGCAACTCTAGCTTAAGCCAAAGAACAAGCCACCCTCCACCCATCCTCACGCAGCTACCCTGCATCGCGGGAAAGCGCCTGGGATTCAAGAAAACGGAGCTGATTTAGTTTAGCAGCGTAGCACTGCTTGAATGCAAGTTGGGTGTGGTCGGAAGAAAGCAGCTTGCGGGATCCAGAAAGCACCGCTAGCCGAAGATGTGCAGGCAACGAGCTGGAGCAGTTGCTGCATCCTTCAACACACTCAACCGTACTTGTAGCGGGTCGTGTTTGTGGATGGGCAAGACAATGTCTTGGTAGTTCAGTTGCTCCGCAAGTCTCGCGGCGCTTGGTATCCCGCCTGGCTAATATACCATCAAGAATAAGATTCATCCAACGCCGCAGGTCTGCCCCTCATGCGGATCGTGCAGTGGTGCCCGAGTGCGCCGCACGGAGTGCGGTACCTGTCCTCCAGGCGCTACCTTGGCAGCGTGGTTCCTTCAAGCGATAGCTCGGCTAGAGAACGACACTGTGTCCAAAATCTCTGGTACGCCGGCCATTGTGCTGAATATAACGGGCTTCTTTTCAGGCCAGCGGCCGGACGAGTCCCACTGCAACTGCGTATCCGAGCAGCTAGCGACCAATCACATCGTGGATGTGGGCTGCCTGGCAGCACGGACATGTGCTGTACCAGGGGGCCTGCCGACGCATTTGAGAGAACGGCCGCAGTGTACTTGCGAAGGCAACCATGCCTGCCCGACCAGCATGGCTCCGCTCAACTCTAGCAAGGCGTGATGCCTGCGCTTCGCAACAAGTCGCATTCATGGCCGGAGGCGTTGTGGTGCCCTGTTGGGCCTCCAGTCCAACCCGACCTGGACCCCACTGGCTCTGTTTCTCCCAGTGTGGTTTTTGCCAGGAGTGCGCGGCTGCGGCCGAGGCAGGCTCGTGAGCCTATAGCTTTCCCTGCACGCGTTCTAGATTCTACCGGGCATGACCGGGATCTTCGGGTTGTCTTGGTGGCCATGTCTTGTTGTTGCGTGTCTCTTAGCTCTTTGTCTCTGTTTCTGTGTGGTGTGTCATTGTGTAGTAACAACAATTGCGTGTAGGAGCAAGCATTAGTGAGCGGCCGCTGTAGCTGTCTCGGCTCCCTCGCCTTTTCCTCTTCCCGCCCTCGCCCTCCTTTTGGTATATTTTAGGCATTAAGTATCTTACGACTCAACAACCAAGCGGCCAGCATTCACCCAACCGGAGCGTCTACAACAGACACTGGAATTGTCTCTCTCTCTCTCTCTCTCTCTCTCTCTCTCTCTTTCTCTCTCTCTTTCTCTTGCTCTTTCTCTTAGCTTAGCGCTTGAATTTCTTTCTCTCTCTCTCTCTTTTTCCTTTCCCTTTGTCTTTCTCTTGCTCTTGCTCTTTCTCTCTGTCTTTCTCGTTCTCTTTGTCTTTCTCTTTTTCTTTCTCTTTCTCTCTCTCTCTCTCTCTCTCTCTCGCTCTCTTTCTCTCTCGGCATCTTTGTTCGGCGCAGGCCAGCGCACGGTCTGCCCCGGGATTTTACGCCCCAAAATGTTCCAACTGTGATCGCGACCTTTTCAGCATTCGTTCGGCTGACGACAGTAGCTGCAGTGTACGCCCTCTACCGTTTCAACCTCGAGACGCGAGCAGACCCAAATCACCGTCATCGTCAGCATCAGCACACAGGCCGACAGTGGCTACCACGGGCCGCTCTCCGCCACGTATCGTTCACCATTCTCTCTTTCCTGGTGACACGACACACGCTGCAGCTTGACATAGCAGAAGCATCTGTCATGTCATGCAACTCGTTCAACGCAGGTGGTTTGGCCCGGCCGCGGCTGCTATGGGCTCGGCTGGAAGGCCTGCTCGCCGCTTTGCGATGGAGGTTAGCAGGATCCAACCACTGTGTCCTCGGTTCATGAGTCGGAAGGGGATGAGGGGCGGCAGTAGTAGCTTCACCGACATCGATTTTTGGATTCCTTGGTTTGCACACTCAAAATTTTGCAGGAGGCAGTTCACCGAAAGGCCGCGATCGGCGACACTGCCCGCAGCCATAAAACACACAAGCATGGCATGTTGCCCTGTGGCAGGAGATTGTACAGACGCCGGCGGATGGCCGTCAGTATCCGCAGGGATGCATGTTCGAGGACGAGGGGATGCAGTCCTTGTATAGCCGTCCTAGGCAGGCAAGTTTCATGTCATCCGACATTCGAAATCAGGCAGTGTGCCAACACGTGAACAGCATCTGCTACTTAGTAGGAGAAGGATTTGGGCTTAAACCTAGTCCGGCTAAAGTGAAAGAAAGAAGCTTCGACCATTTGCAGCTGGCCTCCCTTTTTACACCGTGCGGCCTGATCGGTAGATGCGATGCTTCATCTTGTGCCGTACTCTTGCAGCTCGATGGATTCTCTATGATTCTATAGCTCTATAGCCTCTGAGTAGAGCATATGCGCGGGTATTTCGGCTTCCTCTTCCAACTAAAGACTTCCTTCCAACTCGAATCCCCATTTGCTGCTGGATGTCTAGGAAGCTGCTGGCGGAGGCTGCGCGCTTCTTTTCAACCCCGGTGGCCAGGTGGCTCAATTGGAGCTCTCATCGCACGACACAACTCACTGCAATTGCATACAGTGATCTAAGAGAGTAGATTGAGTAGATCCTAGTGCCTGCCTTTGGCAAGCCCTCATGACACGATTTGAGTCTCTTGTGCGAATGCCAGGCCGAGAAGTGTCCAGATGGAAGTACCTGCAGTGTTCTGTGCAGCGACACGAGCTGTGTGGCAGGTCCGCGATGGTTTGGATTCGATTCGATAACCATTGGTTGCTTTTGCCGCGGGCAAACCAGACTGTTGAGAATCGCGTGGGTGAGCAGATTGTAAGGCACTCTTCGGCCGTAGTGGTCTCGCCAGGGCCCTTCGCATGCAAGTCTGACTTCATCGGACCTGCTCAGTTGGAAAGCCGTGCGACCCGAAGAACAACGCGTGCTGCAAGGACCCCTTGCAGCGGCAAGTGCGGTGGATTGGTTGGGACTTGCTCAGCTGACACCCAAGTGAGTTTCAGGAGGCTGAAGGCAAGTTTGGTCTTCAGAACTTAGCAGCACATGTTTCTTCCTGCCTGTTTTGAGAACAGCAGAGCGACATGGCTGCAGAATGAAGCCTCTACGCAAGCCCACGTGCAGACACCAGGGGTTCGCACGGCTTCAAGTTCCAGAGGTCGGAACTGCTGCGAAGCCTTCGAACAAATTAATACCCGCGAAACACATGCGAATGCCGCAGCCGCTTTTTTTTTTACGGCACGGGGCTCCTCATTGTGGTTAGTCAAACCATCCTCACTCTCAGCTGCCCTGCTCATTCTGAACCAAGTTTCTGCTTGTTCGTTAGCCCTTCAAACGTACAGCAGGCATAGCGCAGCCATGGGGTGCGCGGCTTCAGTCCAGACAGAACAGGTCGCGAAGAGGACCGCACCCTCTTCAGAGGGTTGCCTGTCATTTTGTAAGCCCCCGCCACACAGGCCCTTTCAGAACGACGCTGACCAGGACCTACAAAATCGTGGATGTCGAGGTGGTAATGCGTGGCGAGGCCACGAGTAGGAAAGTTGTAAAGGTCTGTGTCTTAGGTTTCACCACAGTACATGGTCACTGTTGGATCTTGAAATTTCATGAACACTACTTGATGCCTACTGCTCTTCCGTGAGCATCCTGTTTTCTACAAGAGCTCTAGGGAGCTCAGGTGTGAACTCGAGAGGATCCTGCTTGAGAAGCTTCGCACTACCGTAGCACGGAGAACACGCATCCTTGAAGCTTTCAAGCTCTTGCACAATTCAGTGGTGAGTACAGCTCTACACTTCCCGATCGAGGCTTTGGAAGATACCGGCATCCATCACGAGGCGGGGTGATAGTGGGCCCTTGATGGGGAGTGCATGTTCCCTTTTGCAGCTTGGAGGTCGGAAGCTCCGTCAGCTTGGACACATATGGCACCGCCAAGCAGCACCGGTCCTCGTTCTACGAAAAGGGATCCACGGAGGCTCGCCGACTTGCATTTTTATGGCCGACTACACATGCTCGCCCTGGCAGGAGATCTTTGAGAAGCTTGCGCCAAAAAGACTCGACCACGAGGTGCACCTGCGCAAGATGAAGAAGTTCCTCAAGGACTGGGTCGTGGACACTTTGACCAAGCCTGCGCGTACACGAGACGACTACAGTAGCAAGCCGTGCTGGGTCCGCTCACATTTGAGGACGTGGAGACTTTCCCTTGCAACTTCCAAAACCGTGTGGAAAGTGTGGTGCCCAGCTCTGAAGTCCCCTGCAGAGCCTAGCCTACTCGGCCTAGTCCCACGGTGATCTGATGCAGTTCTGCAATTTGCTGCCCAGGCTCACGTGATGAGTTAGGGCTGCAGACAACCCATTCCGCGGTGGCCACCCGACCACGTCACTGAGTGGACACGTGGAATCTTTGATACCTTGTGGCGTGAAATGGGTCAGTATGAAGATCCTTTTCATGTACCTTGCTCCTCGAACCAGTCCTCAGCAAGCAGCCGGCCAAACTTGGCATGATGCGACGTCGCCAAGCATCTCCTGTGATCGAAGGGTCAATGTCCCATAACACATACCGGATGGCTGGCTTGTTCTTTTTCTAGGGCCGGGGGAAAAGAAGAACTTGCGCATCAGAGGGGTGGCTCTGGCTTGGGTTAGTACTTTGTGTCGCCAAGTTGCCGAGGCGCACCTACTCAATTGAGTCTGCAGTAGTTCGTCAAATCCCAGCCGATCCTGTTCTTGTATGAAAGGCATACTCAAAGTCGGAGTACAAGCGAGTGCCTGTATGGCCTACAGGAAAGTCTTCAGCAATGCTTTACGTGTCGCAGCGCAAAGTTTCAAGCACGGTTGCTATGTCTTGCAGGATTTAAACTGCACCACGCCCATTCATTGAGTCGATACATCGGGGCCTCATGGACGCCTCTTTCGACGGTTGCTAGGTGTGTTCAGGGAAGGAGGTTGCCGATGAGGGATGAATAGGGATGAACGATGGGATGGGGGGGGGTTTCCTTGAGGCCCAACGGCTGTGTCATGCATGCTGTGACTCACTACCTCACCACGCGTTTGAAAAGCGCCTATACTCTTGACAAGCCGACTCGACCTGAGCTTCCTAGAAACACGCAGACTTCTAAATTTTGGCAGTTTGGCCACGAGCAAATCCGAGTGTTTCATGGACAAGCGCAGGGATGCGGTATCAAACTTATAATGCGGGCTGCCTCTTTGCGGCCTGCTAGACATTGCGCAAGCACTTGCTCAACCGGTTCTCCTTTTGAACAGGGATATTGTTAAGGGGTGACTTAACCGGCTGCTGCGCTTTGAGGGTAGTCCCTCTTTGTACAGTGGTTGCGCCACATCAACTACAGTGTACAGCTTTTCAGATTTTCTTATTATAAGTATTATAACTTGTACAGCAGAGTTGTTTGAATCCTGCAAGCCTGCGCCATGTTTGAGCATCTCTGCGGAATGCTCCTTGGCACAGCGGTGGCGTGGTTGTAATACCGCTCCCACCATCTGTTATTATTGAGCTGATGTTGATTCAGCTTCAGACCCGATGTCCCCGTTCTTGCCCATGCGTGAGACCTCCTGGCGTGAAGCCTCGAGGCGCATTGATGCGTGTTGCATGTGAGGGGCTTACCAGCTCGTGACAGCGAAACTGGCTCCATGCGCCACTTCGCTGTGCGAGCAGGCCGACCTGCCTGGATACTGGGAACCGCTTTGTTGCACATGGAGAAGTCGCACTTCTCAAAGCGATCCAGGCATGCGGTCCGTCTGTTGCCGTTCTTCAGTCAGTCTTCAACTTGTTTAGTTCGGCCCAAGCCCAGCTGTCGCCCTGTGCCTCGCAGGGCTCTGGTACGGAGTACCCTGACAGCAGTAGGGCCACACAATCGCCTTTCAGCCTTTGATTTCTGATGATACCTTAATGTTCCCCTCTGTTGGGAGGTGGAACTCCCGATGGTGGGATGGCAGGTGCCGGTAGGAAGCAGTCATGAGTCGACCAAGCAGCATTCAGACCGGGCATCGGTCTGCTGCGGCCACCTTGACACCTGCCAGGCTGCCTGCTGCACCATGAAAGGAAAACCGGTGCATTGTGGGATGTCGTTTTTGGCGATTCAGATTCAGTAGTACCTGAATTCCATGGATTTGACGTAAGTGCGATCTTCCGCCTTTACTTGTATGATTCTGTAAGCGAACACGGGAGCAGTCCGGTTTTGAGAGCACGGCCAAGCGGGGCTGAATTATGTCTCGCACCGAGATCCTTTGCTCCTGAGGACCCTGTCGGTGTTCCGATGCAGTGTGTCTCCATGGGGGCCGGCCCTGCTTGTGCCCCAGATTGCGAACACCTTCCCAAAGCAAGCCGTTGAGCAGTGGACCCGGTTCGATGTTGGTCACAGTAACTTCTGATCGTGGCATTCAGACAGACAGCTCAGACAGGAAACCGCAGTTGCTCCTCTTCACCTGCAACAGGTCTGCATCTCGGGTGAGGTGCTCCATGGCATCGTCGTCTGATTGGGACGGTGACACATCGTCGTCTGCTTGGGACGGCTTGTGAGATGCTCGCTCCATGGCATCGTCGTCTGATTGGGACGGTGACACATCGTCGTCTGCTTGGGACGGCTTGTGAGATGCTCGCAAGAACACGAGTGGGGCAGGGTGCGGTAATTGCCAGTAGCCCGAGTTGCTGTTCACGGCGTGGAGTGTGACAAGCTCTAACTGAGTTGAGTAGAGCAAGGTTTGCAAGTCCTGATGGTGGTGTCAGTAGGTGCTTGGTAGTAGTTGGTGCAGTGATAGTGGTAGTGGCAGTGGCAGTGGCAGTAGCAGTGGCAGTGGTAGTGGTGGTTGTGGTCGTCATCGCGATAGTAATAGTAATAGTAGCAGCAGCAGCAGGAGTAGTAGTAGAGCAGTGGTGGTAGTGGTGGTGGTAGTAGTAGTAGTAGTGGTGGAGGAGGAGGAGGAGTTGGAGTTGGAGTTGGAGTTGGAGTTGGAGCTGGAGTTGCAGAAGCCGTAGCAGTAGCTGTAGCAGCTGCAGTAGCAGTAGCAGTCGTCGTCGTGGTACTACTGCTGCTGCTGCTGCTGCTACTACTACTACTACTACTACTACTAGCACTGCCACTACCACTACCACTACCACTACAACCACTGCTACCGCTACGAGTTCTACAAATCTTTTGCCCTGCGTAGTCTTGGGTTATTGCTTTTCAGTTTCACTCATCACGGCCGGCTTGCAGCATTTGACAAGATTTGCCACCTAATTCGCCGTCCTTCCTGATGCCATGAGTCTCCAAGGACGGCTTTGCTGGTGTCTCTCCTTTGTCTCGCTTTTTCTCATTCCGGATGTGAGGGGTGATTGTTTGGTTTTGAACATGTAGGGCAGGCAGGGGTAGGACTTATGGGACAGGCAATCCTGTTAGAGTGCTCGGGCTTGCGATGAAGAGTTGGGACAGGAATTAGCCTCGTCCCTTTCGCGAAAGTCACGCGATACCCCTTGCGAGGATTGGAGCACTTTCTTCCCAGTGCTTAGCAAGAAGGCAGGTTGCTCTGTCACTGTCATCATCAAGGTCAACAGGAGCATCATCATCACCTTCATCGTCCTCCATGGGCATTTTCCGACAATCATCAACACCACCCTCGTCGTCAAAATAATCCCTGTCATCCAGGTCATCCTTGCTGTCCTCGATTTTGTCACCGTCGCGTGGCTACACGTGTGGCTCAAGTTGTGGCTGCAAACTTGTAGCCCAAGCGGAACTGTTCTGTAGCGGTGCTGTAAAGCATAGCTGTGGAGCAGATGGCGGAGCAGGAGGGCATGGCCTTTCGTCCGTTTGCGTGGCATTCCGAATTGTTGTTGGCTCTGATGGTGCATGAGTCTTTTTGGTCTGCGCATGGTAGGGAAGGCAGGGAGGGTCGGCAAGACGTTGTGGGCTTGATCGATTGCATGGCCTCAGCATGCAGCATCTGGTAAGCGTGCAGGACAGAACAGCACAAACCGTTCAAGAGCTCACCGAAATCATGCAGGACTTTCCGAGTGCAGTCCTTGTGCCTTGCCAGTGCGTCCTGTCAGTCCTGTAGGAGCTCGCGAAGCGCGTTGAGGAGCAGGATGCCAGGTGCAGTCCTTGCGTGAAGCCTCCGTCAGCGTCTAGGACTAGGAAGTCTAGCGAAGTCTTTTCTTCACCGCTGTCGACAGGTTCAAGTCTCAGCAGATGGAGCAAAAGATGGAAACTGCCGCTCTCAAGCGACGCATGGAGGCACCGGTCTGGCGGAAGAGTTTCGGTTGCTGTTGACAAGCTTGAACTCATCGAGTCGCATGACATCCTGCTGCTAATGATCCCTCTGCTGGTGCTGCTGCTCCTGATGCTCGCATTGCTGCAGGGTTTACAATGCTAAGCTGCTACTGTTGCCGATGCCGCCGCCGATGGTGGCGTTGATGCCGATGACTCAGCTGGCGAAAGACACAACAACGACTGGTGCGAGGCCGGAGAGGATGAAGGCGAAGCTGATCGCGGCTTCCACCATAAGAGCGAGGATGATTTTACGATTGGAATGTTGATGATCTTTCTGCTTGCGGAGATGATGATCAGGATATTGATGCTGCTGCTGATGCTGAAGCTGATGCTGATATTGATGGTGGCGGTGCCTGTTTGCTGCTGGCGGTGGCACGAATAAGACGGTGCTGATTATGATGCATGAGGCCATAAAGCCTGAAATCACGATGGTGTTGATGAGATGCTGCTGCCTGAACGGCCAGAAGCATATGATGATGCTGAAGTAATGCTTGCTGATCCTGTTTTAATCAATGTTGTGATGGGGATGGGGATGGGAAAGCGACAGCGGAGATCGTGGTTGTTGTGGTGATGGTTAGTCGAGGTTATGGTGCGGTTGTGGTGGTTGTTGTTGTTGTTGTTGTCGTTGTCGTTGTCGTCGTCGTCGTTGTCGTTGTCGTTGTCGTTGTTGTGGTCGTGGTCGTGGTCGTCGTCGTCGGCAAGCGCGCGGGACCATTGTTTGTACTTTGATCATGTTGATGCTGATGCTGATGCTTGTACTGTGACGGCGATGGTCTTATTGTAGGCGCATCTGAGGATGACGATCGCTATGATGGCGGTGGTTGATGATGATGATAATGCTGACGACGACGATGGTGGTGGTGGTGGTGGCGGCGGTGCTGCTGCCGGTGTGGTGTTGACAGTCGTGAGGACCTCCAGCAGAGCAGTTTGAAGGAGGTGAAGACAGTTCGCCAGGAGCTGTTGGACTTGAAACATCGGCTTTCTTTGTTTTAGTTATCCATCAGTTTCTCCCAGGAGTACGATCTGGCTTTGGACAGCCTCGGCTCTCTCATTGAAGATGTTGCTCGACGGATGACGCGTGCGGTGCAACGCTTTGAGGAGCTCCAGACGTCAAGCCGCAGGGTCTTTCGATATGCACCGCTACGCCGCTACAAAGCAGAGTAAAGCAGGAGCGTGGCATTGCAGACTTGGAACGCACCCGTGAGAGCCCTAGATGCCAAAGGTATCCAAACTTTTCCGAAATTGCAACTTTGAGCGCCTTTGCGGTTCTGAGGAGATCAGGTTGAAAAGTCGTTGGCGACACACTCCACCATCCTTACACAGAAAATTGCATCTCGGCGCTTCAGACATGCTCTCGTCCGTCGGTGGGGAGATGCCGGGCTCTTCCTACCTCCACGAACCCTGCTGGAGGATGCTGCCCTGGCTGCTGCGGTTGATCGTTCCAGCCAGGCCAGAAAATAGATCCACTAGGCAACGCTGATTTTGCAAGAAATCTTCGTTGCTTTGAAGGCAAGTGATCACGCCGATCGCGAATCCCGCGAAGGCAAGTGTCAACTGTTCGTGCTGCAGAGTGAGTATGACAGTGTACCAACGAAAGAAGGGCATATCGATCGTGATCTGTATTTAGGAGACGAAGATCATGGCGGCGGTACTGGAAGTGCATCGGCTAAGAAACCGCACCAGCAGATCGAAACGATGCGTTCCTTGGCTGTGGTCTCTGGCGTCGTCCTGGTTTGGTCTTTGAAAGCTTCTGGGGTCGAGGACGTGTGGAGACGATCGCACAGATGTTGCGGAACGAGGCCGTGGCAAACGCAGAAGGTGCATTCGTTGCCTAGCAAAAGCTTTGGACGGAGCCAGGCGCTGGCTCAGACCCAAGCCTTCGAAGCCAAGCTGTCCTCCATTGAAGCCGCGCATTCCGCGGAGGCGAAAAGGCGCGCCGGACAGTTTCATCTGAGGGCAAACCGAGGGCAAAGGCAATAACTGGCATAGACAACAGTGGTCCCTGCCTGCGCGTGCAGGTGGCAGGGCATGCTGTCCTCCTCCTTCACTCAGCTCCAGGAGCCCTGGGCTGCGCCGGGTTTACGGGAAGCGCTCCATCGCTGTAGATCTGCCTTTGCGCTGCAAGTGGCGAGGGTTTGCAGCGTTCCATCTCCCAGCTCGAGTGCGGACTCACGCCTTCGGGCCCTCAGGCAGAATGAATCCATTTCTGTGTTAGTCCGTTTTTTGTTGTAGAGACCGAAGCATTGCAGTGCGGTAGGGTGGATCAATCTCGATGCCACTGGCACCACACGCCAAGCACCTCGGCTTCGAATTGCTTGCATTCCGCATGGAGAACAGCACAACGTCGAAGCTCCTGTTCCCACGAGTCACATGTTTGAAGGATTGAGAAAGAGATCACCAGTGCAGAGAAGCTGCGGAAGGAGCGGAGCACGCGGCGAGCTGGAGCAATTTGGAGCCCCCAACATTGAAAAAGGATCTGTCCCGCAAGCTGCGTGGCATCGCTTCCTCCGTGAACGGGGCCCTGGTGTCACTTGAGTCGCAGGCAGAAACTCGAGGCAAGTTGGAGCGCGCCTGTTGCGAGCGAGAGAGCTGTGAGACGCCGCAAGCCAGGTCAGTCCCCGCAGCGAGCACGCAGCCCGGTGGTTCTTCCACTGAACCCTGCTGGTACGATGGAAAAGCAGATGAGGCCGAAGTCAGAGTCAAAATCCCCGACTCGGCTGCGACGGTCAGAGAAAGCGTTCTCCTCAAGCCCCTAATTGCCACTGGCAGGCAGAGGACAGAGAAGGACCAGGTGCCGCCTTCGTCAAACTGCGGAATGGTTTGAACGTAGCCTAGAATCTAGAAATGCCATCGCCGATCAAAGCACAGGTGCGATCGCCTCCAGTGGGCATTCCAATGACAGGTCCTCTTGAGATGCGTGAGGACGGTGTTGCAATTCAGTCCAAAAGTAGAATGTCTCCGTCTTCAGAAGCAGCATGTGCAGTGAGGCACCCTTCTCTCCACGTATTCTAGTGCCTTCGGTCGAACCCTAGTTAGCCCTAGTTAGTTGGACGGTAGCTGCGCCGGGATATCGGAGAGGCGAGTACGGGAGGGCAACCGGAAACCGCCACCACGGTGTCAGCGGCTCCGAACCTGCATTCCTTGCAGATCGCCATGGCCTTTGCCAACATGTTGAGCTATGTATATTCTATTGCATGCATGTGGTTTCCTACAATGGATCTTCCATTTTCCTTGCGCGCCCTCGGCGAGAATCTTCGCGGATGTCGGGGTTTTGGAAGAGGCTTATCTCTCGGGATTTTAGGGGGCTTAGGCTCTAGATTATGTTCATTCCGACATATTCCGACCCACAAGTCCCTCAATCAGCTGCGCATCGGCCGGGGTCTAGCTCCCTTCTGTGATTCGAAATTTTGTTGCGCGTAACAGCTCACTTGATATACGATCTACTGAGAAGTGATTTGCATCCGAGTGGTCCCTAAAAGCCAAATGGGTGGGGTTGGGCCTGGTGGAGGGTGGAGGCGTGACTTTGGGGGGCTGGAGCCGGGAACGGGCTGTGACTTGTGACTTCTGGGGTCTCGGGCCGGGGAATACGGACCGTGACTTCTTGAAGCTGGAATCCATCGGGAGGACCTCAAACACCGGAACCACACTTATTTATTCTCCAACTTGATTCCGAGAGAGGTGCTGAACAATGCTTGTTTTTTGTGTAGGTGCCTCTCGATACATCCTGATGGTCGCAAATCGATATTATCGACAGGTCCCTAAATGCCCAACGGGTGGAAGCCGAACCCACCGGGAGGTCCCTAAAATCCTTAAGAGACTTATTCTCCCCCTATATTCCGGGGAGGCTCTGAACAGTTTTTCTTCGAGATGGTCGCAAGCCGACAACATTGAGAGGTTCCTAAATCACCGATGATGGAAACCGAATCCAACGAGAGATTTCCAGAAAACAGAAAAACGCAGACATTCTCCAACTGTATTGCGGGCAAGACGCGGAAAGCTTGGGTTTTGGTGACCTCTGTTTTGCGCTTCGGCAGCTACTTCTCAAACTAGGGGCTTGTTTACTTTGTCGGCGGGGAACTTGAGGAGAGGATCTCTAGCAAATGGGCAGAATAGAGACGCACGCCGGCTCTGGAGCCATCCCGAAGACCCGTCGCCAAGCCCAAGCCCTGGAAGCTCAAAGTCCACGAGATGTTTGCTGAACGGCTGGTCAGTGCTGTTGCTACTGGGCCTACGGGTGCCGGTGGTGAGGCAATTGCAGGTGTCCTCGAAACGGTTACGGGCGGAGCGACTTCGGTCGAAACAGCGAACCAGGGGGATCCTTTGGAGGGCAAACCTTGGCCTGTCATCATCACCTTTCGTGGCTCGAAAGAGAGTCAGAAGGTCAAAGATGCCTGGCTTTAGGAAGCTCTCCGCGGTCATCGTGGCCCCAGTAAAGATCTGGAGGCCGGCTCGGTACTTGCCTGGTGGGGGGCACAAACGCGTGCTTGAGCATCTCCCAAGCAAAGGCGCGGGAAAGGTTGACCAGGAGGCGATCGCCCAAGCGTGAAAGTGAGCATCGTAGAGGGTCGGCGCGGGATAGGAAGCATCAAAGGACTGGAGCTTGAGGACTGGGGTTTCGCGTGGGTTTGGGAACGTTTCTTGTGGTAGTCGGTGCCGTCCGACTATACGGGGTCAGAAATAGATGCATACGGGAAATGACTTCGGCGTGCCAGAACTTGTGAGAATGATGGTCGGGAATTCCACACGAACATTTGGCATGCGGGGCTTTGGGCAGTGGAGTCCTTGAACCCAGAAACGCACACACGAATGGTTGGCACATGGCATTCCACAGGGGTTGAATGTAGGGATTGTTAGAAAACCAGGCTTGGGGGGAGGCGGTGGAGGGCTTCATCGAGCTTCATGTTTATGGATGCTGGCCGCGCGCCGCAGTGTGGCTCTCATATGGTTTTGCGCTTTAACCTGCTTGAGAGTCTTTTGCTCCATGAACAGCGATCATGTGCTTGCTCTAGCAGCTCGGCGTTACCTGGAGACCGCAAGGGATGCGGTGATTCAGGGGGCGCGTTGTGCGGCCGACGAGGCAAGCAACTGGGTACATTGCGGTTAATGGGGTTCAGAAGCCATGCCACAAAGGTTCACTTGGGGGTCTGAGCTATGCAGGCTCACATTGCATACACACCAACAGATGGCATATCCACGCAACATATTATATATTGTAAGAACTTGATTAAGAACCCGCGAATTCCGTAGTTACCCTTGGAAACAAAGGAAGGGAAGGGCTTAATTGAGTATACAGGGGAAACTGCCAGCCAGCTGTGCTGTAGGTGCGGAGTGGGTTGAGATTGTCTTCACCTTTCAGTGGAATGGGTGGGGCGGAGATGTCAGCTGCTTTGGCCGGGGCGAGTTTGGGCTTTCGCTTCTGGTCGACATCTCAGTGCGACGTTGCACCGGAATGTTTCAGTGCTGCTCGGCGTGAACATCACATATCATGTATATATACTACAGATGAACCATAGCACGGGTCAGTTGTTTCTTTGTGCCGGATTGTTGTTGTTGATGATGATGGTGATGATGATGATGATGATGCTGCTGCCGCTTCTCCACACGTCGCTGTGCATGGCTTCTCATGGTTTCCTGCGGCCCCGGATATGCCATCTGACTGTGTGCGGTCTTGTCTTCGTACTTACACCTGACCGCTTGCACGTGCACAAGCGGAAGCGCCTTTGTGCGCTGGTGGGGGTAAGAAGTTGCGCCGTGTTGTCCATGTGTTCATAAGATGTATTGTAGTTGTATATTATAAATATAAATATAAATATAAATATAAATATAAATATAAATATAAATATAAATATAAATATAAATATAAATATATATATATATACACACGGGCATTAAGACGTGGAGGCTTTCGTTCCCCCAAAAGATGGATTGAAGAAGATTTCGACAGCGACACACAAGCACCCTCGAGAATATGAACTCGCGTGTATACATGTACCAACGTTCCGGCCTTGGATATGCCATGTATCCGTGTGCAGTGTTACGGTCATGTATCGTGCATATTTCATCTACACGCACATAAACACGGATAGTTAGCACCGGTATTCCAGGCTTGCAAGCGCAATGCGCCTTTTTTCAAAGCGGGGGAAGAAATTGTGTCGTGTTGTCCTTGCATGTATAAGACGTCTGAATCATCTATCCTATCCTTCATACTTAGAGGGCTCTCGGTTTTCCCTTGAAAAGATGGAGAGAAATAGAATTCGTCAGCGACGCAAAAGCTCTCTCCTGCCCGAAAGGTGCGAGACTCTGAGCACTTGCGTACAGTTGTCGGTTGCATGATGCCGACCGGCCCTGGATGTGCCAGCTATCTGTGTGTAGTGCTATGGCCACGTAACCAGTACGGTGTACTTATAAATGCATATGTATATACATAGGTAAGCATGGTTCCAGACTTGCACGCGCACAACCGCCGAAGATCACAGTGTGGGTGGGGAAAGGAAATTGCGCACGTTGTCCATGTTGAAATATATTTTTGAGTATGCTTTCGGGACCCAGGTCCCTATGTATGAATATGACATTTTTAAGAAGCATCATGGCTGTCTTGTATTTGAGGAGCTATGCAAAGCTATCTGCAGCACCCTCCCTCCCTACCTCCCGCAGGAGGTGTTTATCAAAAGAACTTTAAGATTTGGAGGTTTTCGCCCCCTCCTCATAACATGTTGGCGCTCCCACACCCTTATATAGAATACGCAGCCGAAACAAGCTTGCACCAAAGGATGGCACATCGAACAACATGAGACGTCCGGGCCCAATTGCCGCACCAATATATGTGATACGACGCTTTCCCTCCGATATATACTGCGTGATCCATATGCCAGCCGGTGTGCTGTGAATAATGTGCCGTCTGTTTGTGGGGTCGTATACCGTTTATTGTCTGGTGCCGGTGCCGTCCGGTCCAGCCGGGTGCCGTCCCGCGGGGTAATCGTCCCTACCACCGTTGTCGTCTTCGCTGTCTGCAGTTGTCTGGGTTCCAGTCGAAAGAGCAATGATATTAAGCTTGTAAGTCTCACACTAGGGTCCTATCTTTCTGGCAAGTGTTGGTCGTGCTTCGCTACCTGCTACGCTATTGTATGCTGCGAAGCTTCAGTGTCGAAAAAATTACGCTATGCCCTACAGGAATTCTGTGTCCAGATTGCGTGCCCGAGTCACAGTGCCACTAATAGGGCACTACTTTCCTCGGGCCATGATGGGTCTTGATTCGCTGTTTGCTGAGATACTCCATGCCGCGAAATTTAAGTGTCGAAAAAACTACGCTATGCCTTGCAGGAGGTCTGTGTCTGGACGGTTGTCGTAATGTTTTTGCTAGTGTCTTTTGAAGTGGCTGACGCACGGTGCTTACGGTGATGATTTGCTCCTCAGCGCCAGTCTACACGCCTGGTCTAGTGATAGTTGATTTTCCGACTGTTCGTAATCTATGTTACCCGTTTTTGCTATTGTCTAATCGTACGTCCCCCTTCTGTTGGTAAGGTACGCTTCTGGCTCTCCCCCTTGATCCCCCTGGTATTTGCTCTGCATCTTTTGGCTGACCTGTTTTAAATTTTCAAAATTCATACACTTTTGTTCTCTCGTGCGGCTACGTCCAGGATCTGGACAAACAGCCGGCTACCTGACCACTACGAAGTATAGAGGCCCCTGAAAACCCTGTCTTTTCAGTGTTTCCACCGGGATAGTTAAGAGTGAGTTGCTTTCGGTCCCTTTAGTGATGTCTCGATGGATGCGGCTACCACCAACTGGGCGTTCAAGGGCTCTCGATACTGTCAGTGCGACCATCACGAGGTATCGAGAGGAACCTTCTTCCTCGAAATTTGAGGATAGCAGGTTTTTGCAGAGACGTCCCTGCAACAAAGCAACTCTTTCAGTGCATCCTTTTTTAAGGTACCCCTTTGGGGATGCGGCTTCTGCGGCTTTAGGGCTTGGTGCCGGCCTACTCGTGCAGCAGTCATCATTGCCACGGAAACATGTCACATCCTCTCGTGGTTGCTGATGTTGTGCATTCGGTTGGGACGTTTATCCAGGCTTGAAAAGGCAAGGCACGCACAGGCAAGGCGGGCGGGCCGGCGGGAGAGGGGGAAGGGGAGAGGGATGGGGAGAGGGGGGGGGAGGGGGGAGGGGAGGGCAGAACAATACAAGCGCAATTTAGCCGCAACGTAGCAAGGGCTAATTTGGCTTTACACAACTCAATTTCACTGAATTGAACGAACTATATAGCCACGAAACAGCTGATGAACTACCAGCTGAATAGTTAATGAACCAGCGAGCGCACGAACGGACGAACTAGCCAAGTAGCTAGTTAGTTAAATAACGGGTTAGCCAGTTAACTCACTAGCTAGCTAGCTAGCTGGCTAGCTAGCTAACTAACCAATTCACTAGCTAAGTAATAATAAACTGAATTAGTTAACTAACTACCTAACAAACTAGTTGACTAACTAATTAGTTAGCTAGTTAGCTGACTAACTAGTTATTTAGCTAGTTAGCTAATTAGCTAACTAGCTACGAGATGGCTAGTTAACTAGCTTAGATAATTAAGATAAAAAGCAAGTAAGTAACTAACTAGTCAATAAACCAATTAACTGGCTAGATAGTTCACTAAATAACTAACGAACGAACGAACGAGCTAACTAGCTAACTAACTAACTAACTAACTAACTAACCAACCAACCAACCAACAAACAAACTAACTAACTAACCAACTAACTAATTAACTAACTAATTAACCAACTAATTAACTAATTAACTACCTAAGTAACTGACTAACTGACTAACTAAGTAAAGTAAAGTAAAAGGAAGTAAAGTAAAGTAGAGCAAGGTAAGGTAAGGTAAGGCAAGGCAAGGTAAGGTAAGGTAAGGTAAGGTAAGGTAAGGTAAGGTGAAGTGAAGTGAAGTGAAGTGAAGTGAAATAAAGTAAAATAAGTAAGTAAGTAAGTAAGTAA